>JAIPRL010001858.1:0-19370 GCA_025469235.1 Pemphigus obesinymphae
TTTTTTCTTTTATACGTTTCGTTTCGCGAACGATTATCGTGCTCGTACAATATCGTATTTTAATAAAACAGCTTACGCGTCCACATGCCAACTACGGTTGTTGCTGTGTTCGCGCGTGATCGTTACGCTTTTCGCCGATATTTTTTTTCTATCCAACACACTCGTGTCACGGTGCCATCAGTGTGTCAATCATGGAATAAGGATCAAGTGTCAACCGTCTTGCCGATCGCCATCATCAACGCTCCATTGATTCCGTTGCGGATCCTCTCCATGCCGATTTGGCCATTTCGGCTCAGGTCTTTGAATTTTATTTTGTTTATATTTATAGAATTATGTATACTAATAACGTAATATTTTTTCTCGTAATTAATTAGTAGCTATACCTATTATAAAATAATAGCTTAAGTGCAACAACACCTTTTAAGACGGACTACTTGGGCGTTTGCATACGTTTACCTTTTCGGCTGCTCATTATTTATGTTTTTTTTTTACCCTCGTTCGAACCGTATGGTTCAATCAGTTGTTACCTTAGATGGTAAACTTGTAATACTTGAACTCCCCCTAAGTTATCAGTTATCAGTGTCTTCAACAACTAGGTTCATAATATTTATTTAGTCTCTCATCTTGTTTATCCTCAATATTCTACCGGAAAATTTTGGCCATTTGTGCCTATGGCAATAAATATAACAATTTGTAAGATGATAATTGGGGTTAGTTTGAATGCCTGTGACTTTGTCCGTCTCAAACCACTAGATGGATTTCATTTCAAAAGATCCTCTTCCAAAATTATTATTGAGTTGTCTTGTTCAGGGATTAATATTATATTTATAGTATTACCGTCAATCGAGGTGACTTGAAACGATTTTGACATATTTCTTGGTACTCTGAGCTTAAAAAAAATTGCACTGGGCTACAAAAAATACATAAATGTGTGCATACGTCTCATGAATAGGATAAGACCTTTCATTTAGTGTTTTGACCAAAATTGGACTTGGAAAAAAATAAAAAGTATGTGTTACAAGTCTCCTCAATTTTTGGGTGACTTGTAACAGCTATGAAAATTTAATGTGAAATTCAATTCAAGCACGTTAGAGTTGACTTGTAACAATATATTTATTTTAAAAATTAACACAAATACATGTTAAATAAATATAAAAAGAAACAGGTTGACTTTACCTTTTTTTAACAGTATAAAATATCAATAACATGATAAAAACAAAATAAAAACTTTTTGATCAGAAAAACATAACTTAATAGTTATTTCAAAATTAACACAAATAAATGTTAAATAAATATAAAAAAGAAACAGGTTGACTTTACCTTTTTTTAACAGTATAAAATAATAATATATATAATCAATAACATGATAAAAACAAAATAAAAAACTTTTTAATCAAATAGATAGGTATTACTATTGAAATAGGATACTATTGGAATTGAAAATTGCCTCTTCTTTGGTTTTTCACTACCATTTTTTTAATAATTTGTTCTCTGAATATAGTGGATTCATCAATTATGAATGGGAAACAATAAAACCCTGTCATCTGGTTGTTTTTTCTTAAAAATTTACATGTAT
The DNA here is from genome assembly GCA_025469235.1 of Pemphigus obesinymphae. Taxonomy (NCBI): domain Eukaryota; kingdom Metazoa; phylum Arthropoda; class Insecta; order Hemiptera; family Aphididae; genus Pemphigus; species Pemphigus obesinymphae. Next base: position 1,577 of record JAIPRL010001858.1, read on the forward strand.
ATTCATTATCTTCAATTTCAGTCACTTGGCCTATAAACATTTCAATATTTTTTTTAATTGTTTCAAACTTGACCATAACAAAATCATTAACAATTATTTTATCACATTTTTTCTTTTTTTTTTCTTCAGTCTTATAATCAGTTGGTTTAGAATTTTCAGTCTTATTTATATTCATATGTTCAGTCTCATCTATAATATCAGCATCATTATCATAAACTATATTTTGTACAATACTATTAGTAAATTCAGTCTCATCAGTTACTATTATGGAATCATCCTCGTTTAATATATTTTGATCACTAATATTAATTTCAGCCTCATCAACTATTAACATTCTTCCACTGTCAATTAATACATTTTCTTCATTTTTTCTATCAGTATTTCTTTTTTTAACTTTCTTTTTTTCTTTTGTATACATTGTAGTTACGGAATCTTCTATAATTTCTTCATTATTAATTAATATGCTTTCTTCTGTCACACTGCATCCTGCTTTTATATTATATTTTTTTCTCTTACTAACTTTTTCACTAACTTTTCCAAATCTAGTTTCTTTGAAAATATTGTGTAAAGCTTCAGGAATTATTATGGATGCAGAACTGTTTATAGAATCCAAATCTTCAACAGGCAATCTTTTTAATACTTTTTCTCTGTCGATGGGGTATATTCCTGTTGCTTCAAACCCTGCTTTTATATTGCTAATTTGTGAAACTGATAGCTTTTCCAACGTTTTTTTAAGTAGTCTAGGAAAAATCTCTTTTGGAATTGAACCTCTCCTAGTTCTTTTATATGCTTTTAAAACTTTACGCCATGCAATTTTAATTGGCCTAAAACAAGCCACATCTAATGGTTGTGTCAAGTGAGTACTGTTGGGTGGCAAAAATATAAATTTTATATCATTTTCTTGACACAACTGGATAATTTTTATAGACATATGACTTGCCAGGTTATCCCCAATAACTACTTTTTTACCTTCCATCCGTCGAAAATGAGGTATAACGACTGTGATGAACCAATCTTCAAAAATACTTTGATCGAACCACCCAGATGGTGTTTGATTATATCTGCATTTATCTGGACCTCCAGTAGTCCACGAATCCCATAACTGTGTGGATTTATATACAACATAAAGGGGTAGCATAGAACCAATAGCATCAACAGAAAACATCACTGAGGTTGCTGACTTTGTTGAATCCATTATATTGTCAGCATGTTTAGAGGTTTTTCTTACCAGAACTTTAACTCGACCTGGATCATCAACAAAGTTTGTTTCATCATAATTTATTATATTCTGTGGAGGTATACCTGAGAGAGAAATTTCCAAGTTATCAAAATATTCATTAACAACTGTTCTTGACACTGCAGCTCGTGAACGCTTTATATTTTCACCAAGTCGTGTCTTTATATCTTTTTTGTGTCTTTCAATAAAATTTTTATACCAAATTTCACCAGGTAAATTGTTTTTAAATGGCTTAAAATTTTTGCCAGCACGATCCAAGTATGATTTGACTAGAGTTTTCACATCATCTTTTTCGAACGGAAAACCCCAATCAGAGGCATACAATATAGCATCTACAATACATTTTTCTTCTGAGGAAGTCAATACATTTTGTCCACCGTGTTTTTTAAGGTTTTTTTTATTTAATTTTCTACTTATAGTAGCAGTAGATATACCGTATTTAATATATGCTTCTCTGTATGAAAGTTTTTTTTGTCTTACCTCATCGATGGCCTGTTGAAGTGTTTCGTCACTGTAATTTTTATATGTCCGGCTACCCGGTATACGTATGTATTTGTTTGGCATTTTCGGTGTTACAAGTCACCCTCAATTTTTTTCTGTAAAATAAAACTTAAGCTACAAAATTGGAAAAAAATATTTTTAGACTTCTAACTACAAAACTTTGCTTTTGAAGTGCCATTTAAAGTATAAAAAATATACAAACCTTTACACTTGACTTCAATCACCAAGATCTGAAGCACTTTTGAGAGCAATGATAAAATCGCTGTTATCATACGAAATGTTTGGTTATTTTTTTTGGAGATAATGATAAGACCAAACACATGGTTGATGATAACATTTATTATCACAAAAATTGTACATTTAATTTTAATGGAGGTAGAATTAAAATATATCATTTTCTGTCATAGATAACCTGATATCTTTAAAGAAAAACCTAATCGTTTCATTTCACCTCGCAGTTCCAAGTCACCTCGATTGACGGTATATCAATATTTTTATATTTTAGTGTACAATTCTGTTACAGACTTAGAAGTTGTAAATCATAGATATTTTGTAAATGCACTTAAACAGTATTTTAAATTAATTCAATATTTAAATTAACTTGTTTTATATTGTGCATTATTATATATTTGAGTACTCCAACCATAGGCATTTATAATACCACATTGATGGCTACTCTAAAGAAAAAAACATTTTGGAGCTTCTTGAGGTTTGATTATTTATCTGAAAAAGATTTTGTTTACGTCAAGAAGACTAAATGCAATTTTTCTGTAGTTAAAAAGTCAAATTATACAAATAAATTGTTAACTCAGAAATTTAAAGCATTATTGGTACATAATATTTTGGATATAATAAAGGTAACCCATTAGTAATATTATATTTTTTCTTTTTTGAAGTAATAAATGTGGCATCATTAATGTCTATACCTAGTCACAGTACTAAAATATAGTATTTTAAAATTGGATTAAATTAATCTATATATAGGTATAATATTATCAATGGGTTACCTTTATTATATCTGCTGATGATTCGTTGAACAGTGAATTTTTTTGAAGTAGACCAATTATATCATTTAATATTTTAATTTTCATTTCTAAACGTCTATTTTTCTGAGTTAACAATTTGTTTGCATAGCTTAACTTTTTAACTCTATTTTGAACTACAGAAAAATTGCATTTTAGTCTTCTTGGCGTCGAAAAACCTTCTTCATTCAAATCACCAAACCTCGAAGAGCTCCAAAATTGTCTTTTTTTGGAGTAGCCGTTAATGTATCATCAATGCCTGTGGTTGGAGTACTAAAATATATAATAAATGTACATAGTTAATATAAATTAACAATATTAATTCCATAAATAATAAGTGAAAAACTTAGAACGATAAATAAAATTGTTTAATTACCTACTTACACATGAAATGAAATGTTTGGATACTCCATATTTTTTAGACCACACACAACACATTTTACCGATTTTTGTACTTTCCCTTTTAATTTAATTAATAATTAAACGAACTAATTAATAAATAATTAAATAAAATATCAAACACGTCGAAAAAAATATAACATAAAAAGAATCAGTAAAAAACTTTGTATTTTTTCATGAGATTCTGGTTATCACCATAATGAAGACGGCAATCATTAATTCATGGAACAAAAATATATTTCTTGCTAAGTAGGATAGAAGATATCATTTTAATATTGCTATCTCTCTTCTCTATTCAGGAACGCTATCCGCTATACAAACTGTATACACATCTATGGCCCATACTAATAATGAAATGTCTCGAATTACGGCTATTAGATCGGAAAAAAACCACATTTTGAAGCGACATTATTAATGCGTGCTCACCGATTTATCATTAAGGCCATCCCAAAGAAATATTTAATGGTGGAGGGGAAGGTGGGAGGTAACTGACTTTAATTTACCGACTTTTACTTTCTGAAAACGTAAATAAGCAAAAAAAAAAAAGGTCATACACTTTTTGCTAGTTCGCCAACCAAACCTTATAAATCTACTAATTGCCAGTTGAACTCAATTTGGCCGACTTATTTCCTGAGGTGGAAGAGGTGTCTTACCCTCTCCCCCCCCCAAGGGACGGCTTTATTCACCATGCTTTCGTCTTACTTGATAGAAAGACTACCTTGGCGCAAAATATGATATATCTGGTTTGAAATACTTATTTAAACTTTCCAAGTCTCATATGGTATGTCGTCAGGCTTGCTTGGAATACCTACATAAATGAAAAAGTATTTTATTTCTTCACTGATAGATAATAGCGCGCAATATGGCTATATTTTATATGTCATCCTCGATAGAATTTGGGAAGAAAAAATTGTTTGGTTTTGATTGTAAAATGATGGTAACCAAACTCAATTCAAAAATTCGTAGTGAACTAATTGATTGAAATAAAAAATAGAATAAATTGATTGAATTTCGTTTTATTATCTGACATTTTGTATTAGCATAAATACACAGATCATAATACTAAATTATTTTGAAATTGTGAAAACTAATGAACACAAAGAAAATATTTAGTAAACCGGGGTTTTCTTTGTCGCCAATATGTTGAGAAATTTATTATAGTTTGAACAAAAACTCAAACGTAAAAATATAATACACCTTTTTATTCTTAACGTAACAAACCGTAATAATAATGCAAATATAAAACATACAGTAATTGGACAATGGCCGGTAGATAATTCTAACCGCAACAACCCCTTATGTTATTTGATAAATGTATATAATAAAATGCTGAATATGCAACAATTATAATAATAATTATTTTGCATATTTCTATTATAGTCTACCAGAAATACTTTTTTTCGATCTTATATGTAATAAAAATATAGTAAAAACACGGTGGAACTGAATTTCGAAATTATAGTGATTTTTACGGTCGTAGCTTCTATATTACGGAGGTAGAGGCGTCGCGCGGCGGCAGTTATGACGCATTTGTCACGGGAATTTATGCTTCGCAACGATTATTTTACCATATTAAATTAATAAATTTGATTTATAATACTACGATAATTGATAATTACTACGGTCATAGATAATCTTTAATATGTTATAATTATATAAAATAGTTCATAAAAAAAAATACTAAGTACTGTATATTTTAATTGAATTTCAATTATAATAATATTATAATATGTGTTCTGAGGTTCAATGTTAAGTATACAATTTATATTTAATAATCTCCCAATTTTTTATTCAAACAGGTTTATTTACATGATATATATAAGTTGGAACTACAACATCTAAATAATACGTGCAATATCTTAATTAAATCAATAATGTTTTTAAGGGGATTGGATTAGGTGATTATCTGTTTCTCTATCAGACACTTACCTAATATTTCCAACATACGCATAATTATAATATCAATCTAATAATGCGATAAGGATTCGGAAAACTGATCTGAAGTCGTCGTGATTTCTACTCTAGAATTACTTTCTCGGATTTTATCCCTGTAAGTCGCACTAAAATTAAGTTTCAACATATAACAATTGACTTATTGGATTTTTATGGAAAAATTTAAAACTAGAAAAATTATTCTAAAATATTTCACGATGAATTCAGATCAATTTTCAAAACCATTTTCAATAGATCAAAATGGGTACTTTGGAAATATAAAATGTTTAAATTTTTATATTACGTATGTGATAGTGAGAAACCGAAAATCGACGCTTCCAATCTCCTTAACGAAAAGTACCTATTTTAGTTTATTCGTTTATCGAAAACATTAGCTTATCTACCATGTCCTTAACTTTGAATATTTTTCGTACACAAATCGTGTAATAATTTTATAATATTTATATGTAATAGGTAATAAATTATATATGATAATATTATTATATAATATATCTATAATTAATAATTATATAATATAATATATAAAAATAATTATTAATATTTTATTAAAAAAAGGAAATCAATAAAGAGATTTTTTTTGTTTCGCGGATATTTTGATCCTTTTCAAAAAATTAATTAACAAACAGTCTCAAAAGAGTATATTAAAATATACTTCTATATAGAAAATATTGATCCTTTCGGAGACCTTTTGTTCTGCTTTGTGGATATTTTAATGCTTTTTTCAAAACATCAATAAAGAATAAATACAAAGTTAATAAATTAAATTCATATTTTTATCATTTATATAATTGTTAACAAATTACAATATTATGTTTACAACTATAACTTGGGTATAATATACAATGTATACATTTATTATACATATACGGACATAATACAGTATATGTAGTAAATATATGTGTACCTATATTAATTATTAATCCTATACTATAATTTATATTTAAATTGTATTAATTTTAAGTTACTTAATTATAAAGTGCAGCCCCTATTTTAGAAAACTGAAATTCGTACTGCACACAGGGGTGGAACTATAGGCTTTATAACACCCGCAGAAAATGTTTAGGTAAATTACACTCTATCGTTTAAATTTCCTCCTATAAATTGATAAACTTATTTTCGAAACCAATAAAAAAAAAAAAAAGTCATTTATATAACTTTTTCCATTTTTTATCATTACTACATCACCATAACTATATCTGTTAATGAAAATAAATAAAAATAAGAGAAAATATTTTTAAAATAAATAAATTTAAGAAAATTTCTTACTTAAATACACTTGTATAGGTACACACAAAAAAAATGTAGGTATTTATCACTACACACTTTTTTTTAATTTGTACCCACTGCACATTTGTATTTTCGTATTTGCACACTAAAATAGGGGCTAATAGAGTGTCTATAATAATGAAGCGATGTTAATATAGTTATAGTTGTACCTATATAAATTTTGGGGTTTTTTTTTTTTTTATTTGTTTTGGGATTTTTTAATTCTTTATTGATTTTTTGGAATAGGAATAGGAAATGTCCAATAACATATATAGTAGAAAAAGTCCCCGAAACAGGAAAAATGACCTCATCCCTCTTAAAATGTACCTATCTATATACCTAGATTACTATGATATTCTTCTAAGATTAACGGGTATATTTTTGAAGGCAGCCAGGTTAGATAACATATTTTCATCCGGATAAGTCCCAACCGATAATATATAGATAGTTATTAGGTGTATATAATATACTCGCACGCAAACACACACAACACTTGTGCACACACGTATGTATATATTATATGAGCCGACTTTTCGGGGATTAAACGTCGATAAAAGTCGGGCGGAGGGATTAAGCGACGGCGACGTCGTGTCCCGGCAAACGGACGTGTCCCTTTGAGAGGCGCGCGGGCGCGCGCGCGACGGGCCAGGCCCGGCGGCGGACGGACGGACGGATCGAGGGCACCGGGAATCCCTGTCCGCGTATTGGACGCCGGACCGATCGATAGGACGTCCCGGGCACCAACGGCGGTGTCCGGTGGGCGTGGCCCGCGGTTCGCGGGCGGCCACAGCCATCGCCGGCGGCCAGCGGCGTTCAACGGCAGTACCGCGGTTGACGCAGCCGACGACAGCGACGGCGACGGACGACAACGATCATCCGCGACGACCGTGTGTGGTGGTGGCCGCCCGAGCGCAGCGCACACATCGCGTATAATACACGCACGCTGCACCACGGCCCCGGCGCTTCCAAACGCGTTTTACAATATTTGTCGTCTTACGAAAATACACCGACGCGGTTTTTGACTTCCGAGACGATTCCGTGACGCCGTCGGGCCCGGACGGTCAAATGATGTTGGACATACTGCACCGGCACGTCGTCAGGGACATGGACGGGTTTCCGAGGATATCGAATTGTGAGTATTCGCCTATATATTATAGAAATGTGTATGGGTAATATAATGATAACGTCATATTACTTTTATCCCCACAATTTAAGCGTTCGTTTAACGAATGGTCGGCAGTGGCGGCGACGGGGTGACAGCCTCTCTCCCCCCCTCCCTCCAAAATTGTAAAATATTCGGTACTTATTGACGAGTTGGACATTGACGTAAATATATTAACGATTATAATATTATTTACGTTTACACTGTAATGCGTTTTCAAAACATTATTATCCAAAGTAAAAATGGTTTTTCCGTTGTCACGAAAACACCGTGAGGTAATTATTGGAGTTTAAAAATAATATTATGTTGGTAATACCCGGCACGGTTGAAATGGTTGTACTTACCTATTGTTATTCATCTGCGCGGTTATCGAGTACCTAACTATCCAACAGCGCTCGGCGCTGGGACGACGTTGACAATCGCCCGTCATAATGCAGGTACTTATATACCAGGGGTGGCCAAACTGCGGCTATATTGAGTTAATTTCGTGTGGTTCTTGTGGAAACCAAGAGAAATAATAATACAGATTTTAAAAAGTAAATAATAAATATAATTAAATGGAAACTCTGCCCAGTCTGACAAAGCTAATTAACTTTTGTAATGACCAGGTAACATTGTTTATGCACCCGTGCATCACTTTTCTGCGGAGTTGACTACCTACTTAATGGTCCTCCAGTGGTTGTTAGATTTGGCTTTTTAGATTTTTAAAGATGTGGTTTTAAAAATGCTAAACATATCATTACAGGGAATAGAAAATCTTATTTCTGATTTAGCGTAGAGTGTATTTAACTTTAATAGCAAATTTAGACTTTACCTTGAGACTAAAACTCATTTCAAATGTTTGAAAAAATTACTGAAAGCCTTCCAGACGTTCAGCTAGAAATATAAAATTATTTGTGTAAAATGTCTGGTCTTGCTGAAGAAATCAATGGTAGATTTAATGATTTGAGAACACTTAAATCTTCACTTTCATGCCTGAAAAATCATTTTGCTGTTGATCTATTCTGTTTCAACGCCGACTACAAAGGATACAGTAGCTGTAAAATTGGAGCTACCAGAACTGTAAAGGAACGATGGGTTAAAAAGACTAAAACTAAATGGCGTTTTGACCATAGAATTATGGAAGAAGGTTTCAGAAGAAAAATATCTACTAACAAAAGAGTGTTCCAATAGACATCTCAATATTTTGGACTACTTATGTGTGTGAACCATAGTACTCAACGCTCAAGTTCATTAAATAGTAATATCTATCTGAACTAACTAATGAACATTTAGATGAACTCGTATGATCTACATTTAGCAATTATTAGTGAGATTTCAAACTTAACAGAACACTTGAAAAATCACTTCTAAAAAATAAAATCTTTTTACACATATTATTACATGTGATATTTAATCTATGATAATAAAAATCAGGGCAATTACGTGCAATGTATTTTCGTATTTCACAATAATTGAGAAACTTTTCTTTTCTATTGACTCTAACATATTTTTCTTTGTATTTTGCGGCTCACGAGTCTCTTATCGCTGGCCACCCCTGCTATATACGATCAAAACACAAAAACTTAGGAATTCGGTAATAACGCGTCCGAATCGTCGCCCGACATGCGTGTCGGACTATACGGAACAGAACAATACGGAATAATGTGTGCATATACAAGTGTATGTACTTACTGTGTTCGTATTTCTATATTTCTTTAATTTACTCTATTATTTTTGGCGTATATTGTATTATCATAATATAGTAGATAAAAGTTCAGTGTATCGTATTAATAGAAAATTTAAATAAAACAACTTGGAAGACCTGTTTAGTGAAATGGAAGACAGACGCTTAAATTTTGAGTATACAACGCACAAGTTTTATTATTTTGTAATTTTCGGTTTTCGTAAAACGTATTCGTATTTTGGTTTTTCTATATGGTATTCATTTTGGGTTAATAAATACTTCTTAAATTGGTAGATAATTAATATTGTATTTTGTGCTTATCAAAAATGAATAATTTTTAATCGCCCTCCCACTTTCAAAGCCCACGAACCGCCACTGATTGTTATCATAGTGTGTCGGGATGATGAACGATATAGGTAAGGTATATAATATATAATATACCTATAGGCAGTGTTAGAGTCAGTTACTTTTAAAAAGCAATTCAATTACATTACAATTTTAGTTACATTACATAAAAGTAATCCAATTACTTTGAAGTCACTTAAAATTATTTATATCGATAAATTACGTTACTAAATTACTCCAAAAGTAATCAGGTTACAAATAAATTTCCATTTTTTTTTTTTTTGTCATAAAATGTTAACATTGATAACATTAGTTTTCACATCTGAGGATCATCCACGTTCGTGAGAACAGAACTGAATGGTGAACATACTGGCATACCTATTCAGATTCGACAATAAAATTTAATGTTTTCATTATTTTCACGGACATACTTATGTGAAAAATTTGTAACTTCAAAACTATCGCGTTACTTCATGCAAATTTTATATGAATTAATTAAAAATAAATGAAAAATTTTGTTACATATTTTGATAAAAATAAGTAGGTACATATTTATATATATTTTTTTATTTTTTTTTATTACTGCTGACGTCCGCATGGTTCTAACCCCCACATCTCCCTTGTCAACAAATGTAAGCACACGATAGACCCCCTCCCCCTAGGTGCTTACGTAATACTTAAACTCCCGCATACAAAAATGAAAATTTTCCTTCCTTTTATTTATCAATATTTTTTTCAAATTACTATATAGTAATGTATAAGTATCTATAGGTATCTACCTAAATGGCTAAATATACCTAAAAACCGGTGTTTCTGAGACTATTTTAAACATGAAAGGATTAAGAGATCTTAGAGAATAGCCCCAGTTTTTAAAAATAATCATATTTTATCCTGCTTCGAGGAGTTAATTTAACGAATTGAAGAAAAAACTTGAAAATTCATAAACGAAATCGAATTATATATATAACACAAATATTTGTAGGATCAAAAAGTTTCCGGAATTTGTTTTTAGAAAAAAAAAAATTGGATATTTTACTGATTCAAGGATTGTTACATTTAAAATCAGGCATAATTTACTATCTGTGTACGTACCTAATTCCCACAATCACATATGCACTCCCATATGTAGTAGCTGATAATATCGTTATCGTCACGTAGTATGAAAACAAGTCGGCACTGTCCGTTGTAATGTCATCGCAGTTCGAATGGCGGGCCAACATTGAATTTGAAAATGTAAAGCATTATAAGGGGTCACAACACCAACGAAAAATCGACCTAAAAGCGTGGCAAAACTGTGGGACTTGGAGAAGTCAGATTTCAATTCTGAAAACTGTTTTGAATTCATTAGTTTGTCTTCTAGGGATCGATCGAGGCTTTTATTTTTCTTTTAGTCGTGTTATTTATCATTAAAAATCGCAATTTTTAAACATTGATTACATTTTAATCTGTAATAATAAAGAAAAATGTCTAATCGATCCCTAGAAGACAGACCGATACATTCAAATCTGTTTACAGATTGTAAATCTGACTTTCTAAAGTTCTACAATTTTGTCACGCTTATTTGTCTTTTAGGCGGAAATTTCGTGATTACACAACAATAAAAAGTGATACGGGTACTGGAATATTTTTAGATTAATTTTAAAATGTACTTAAATATATCTAAATTGTTAGATTTTTATTTTTCATAATATTTCTTAAAAATTGCTTATACAGAACCCCTTAAAAATGGTAAGTGTTGGGGCCCCTTAAAGAAAACATGTGTTGGCAATATTTATTTAAGAGAATGCAACACCCACGTTTGCTTTCTCTGTCTAACCAACTGACAATATAATAAATATACGTTCGGCATTATTATTACAACTTCATAACCTCTAATATTAAAGTAAATTTACCTATATTACAAAATTTGTAGATTAAATTATTAACTATGTCATAGCGTCGTCATTTTTCTGAAATTGTAATTATAAAGAAAAATATATCTATTTAAATTATTGGTACTTAAATATAGTTTTATATTTCCTTACGAAATTGAAATTTCATAAAAAAAATATGATGTTGCAGCATAGCTAATGATTTAGTATATATATTTACTCCAATATTACAATTTAGAAATGAAAAAATTGTGATAAGAATACCGAACGTATATTTCCTATATTTTCAGTTGGTCAGACAAAGATATTAAATGTGGGTATAGCATCTTCTTAAGCACTTCCAAAACAAAATGTAATTTTGGTCCACTGAATTTATATATTTGTTTAAATATAAATTAGTAGATATCTAATACGAAATATAGCACAGGCGGTCCCGAAATAAAGATATTATCTTTTTATTATTATAATATATATTATAAAAATATATAAATACATATATTATAAACGCTGTTAAATCCATAGTGGATATTTTGAATATATTATATTCAACATTGAATTGACGCTGTTTCATTAGTGTAATTTCAGTTTAAGACTAAACTGAAAATATACAATTCATTTAACAATTATAAAACTCATAATTTATTAAACTTATATCATTTATTTCAATTTATAATAATCATTTATAATTGTTCAATTGGAATAAACATATAAGTGAACAAAACTAACCTTATGTAGGCCATATGAATTAGATGTTACCAACCAAAATAATATATACCTACGTACGTACCTATTAAATATTAGAGGTGGGTCGAACTCAAAACTTAAGCGTTGAACCGAACTTTGAAGTTCAAATCGAACCCAAACCGAACTTCGAAAAAAAAGGTCATCATAGTTTTCGAACTTCCATTAAAGTTCGAACTCTTTAATCGAGTTGGGTTCGATTTTTCGAACTTCGAACTATTCGACCCATCTCTACTACCTATATAAATATGGGTATATTGGGTAGTCTTGAACTTATCAATAATTGTACGTTAGGTATAGTGTCCCAGCGGACTATGACGTAAGAATTTAAGATATCGGTAGATTGTATACTTATAGATTCAGAGGTGTTTCAAAGGAGATTCAGAAAATGTCTGAGCCTCCCGAATCGGCGAACGTTTTTGTGAGTTTTTTTTTATTATTTCTTGTTCATTAAACATGAAAATCCACTATATTAAATGCATATAATCACAGAATATGTTTAATACACGTTCAAACAAATAAATATATTTACATATCAAATAAGTGTATAGTTCTTATGTGTAGTATACCAGGTGGGTGTCTAAGCAATATCCACGTTAAATACACGTCAAATGTAGAGATAAGTAAACCACACCTAAAATGTTTATATATCGTTCTATGGTGTAGTTGTAAATGTTTATTAAACATTTGTTATACTTAGTTTTGCACACTGGGTTGGTTGTTAATTAATTTTGTCGTTAACTAACTAACTGGATTAGTTGAAAATTTAAATTTAAAAATGTTCATTGTATTAACTTATCTTTTAACAGTTATTTTTTAAAATTAACCAGTTAAGTTAATTAAGAGTCGAATATTTCTCGAAAGTTTATTATACAATATTTAATCGAAATCTAAATATAATAATCAAAGTGCATTTTATATTAATTTTAATTATTCGTAATATAATTTAAAAGACATCTTTCATAATAACAATAATAGATCAATATACATTATTTTTAAATAATTTTTAAAGACAATTTTCATTTTCTATAAAAATCAACTCTTTTTAACGGAGTTAAGTCAATATTTTTGTTAACTATTAACTTTTAACTGAAAATTTTTGGGTGAATTTAGCTTAGCTTATTTATTTGATTTAATATTTTTCATTAACTTTTCAATCTTTATTTTTGGGTTACCTATGTTAAAATATTGGTCTTTTAGGTCTCTAGTTTAATATTTAACTTATTGCAAGAATAATTTCATATTGAGATTTATCAACCCCAAAAATGTGTATTCTGTTAATTCACATAATATTTTTCAATATATTAAATTCTTCACAGTCCGCTACTTAGTTTTTGGAAATACAATTTTAAAAACATTTTGAGTCCAAAAATGTCACGGTAAAATCAACTTTTTCATATGTAATTGAAAATTCAAATAATTATCTGTTAAAATAATTTGACAATAATAAGTATGCCAATAAGTAATAACGAGATGTATTATTATTATATTATATATTATTATATTTATATATTTATAATACAATAAAAATAGTAATAATCACAATTATCTACTTCGTCTGATTTAATTTTAAAAATTAATTAATTAATTATATTATTATGTTATTTTGATAACTTCCCTCCCTCCCCATAACTAAAAATCTGCAGTGATGGCTAACTGAAATTATCAGGAAATCAAAAGACTATGTGAAACCAATCAAAATGTGGATTTTTGGGTTCGGTACATCTCTTGGTAAAATCAATTATTTTTGCAATAAATTCAAAATTGTATTGAGTTAGTTATAGGCTATACCACAAAGTGTCCATGAAAGTTTGATTTTGATCATAAAATATCTGTAACTAAAAATCTGTAAACATAAATGTATTTGCAAAGTCTTGCCAATAAAACCTGGATTACCACGTTTATACTATATAAGTATGATAATAGCAGACATTATTAATTATATTAATTATCCTATTATTTTCAAAAATGCATCAATTCTCTCCCTATTGTATATTTATTAGTTATTATATTATACATGGTGTAAATAAAATACAGTGGACTATATTATGTACGTATATTATACAATACAAAACCCGCATGAGAACACCAATATCATTGTCAATGTAACTTGATTTCGAATACTGTACTGCAGGAAACGATAGGAACTTTGATCGTTTTGAGTTTGTCATTTTGTCAATAGCCTTTATACATATACCTATATATCTACAATAGTTACGATAATAAATTTAAAAATGTCATTAAATAGTAAACCGTTTTATCTGTAGTTAGACACCACTCTTTATTTAGGAATTCTTTCGCGGTCTATATGCACAAACAAATTGTTTGTCGATCGCGGTATAATGTCAAAACCGTCGAATTCGATAACATTATTATGGAAGACAATAATATATTATAGTATTATACTATAGATAAATCTACGTAATTTCGAATATAATAGTGTATACAGCTATTTTCACTAGGAATAAAAATAATTTTATCGTAAATACATAATAATAGGTACTTCGTCGATTTTAAATTTTGTCAATATTTTTCTCATTATTTTCCTATTTTCTTTTATTAGTTAGATAGTGCACTTCCGAGATATAATGGAACATGTTATGAAAGGGTGTAATGAGAGGGGGAGTTCTCGATTTAAAATATTTTGAAATTAGAACTTAACTCAGGTATATTACCCACAAAACTACATTTTTAATACATACATACATACATAGTATACATTATACTTATTCTTATTTATACTCGTAAAATAAATAATATTAATACAATTATATTTTTCAATTAGCAAATGATATTTTTACTAAAAACATAGTCATTGTGATATGTTCATTTCTCTATAGAAACCAATTTTTTGGGTAAAAGGAGTTAATAATGAAATTAATTTTCAATTTTCCTATTTACAACGTAGCTTAGTAGTTTTAAAGGAAAGGCGATCTAAGGAAAAACTACCAAAAATTATATGAAAAATGAAAAGTGTTATAAACCAAAAAATTATATTATACCGAACTTCGCTCAGAATCGTTTTTTAAATCGAATGATTTATTTTTGCTCTCAAACCTAATATAATAACACTATAGTTTACACGGTCCTGTCCGAGGACTAAAGGAACTATGGATCAATTTCCACTACTTGTACCTTGACAGCTTTTTGAAATGATTATTTTTTAAATTTGTCACGATAATTCGAAATGTATTTCTTCCTTCACAATTTTATTAATTATTTCTTCAACGTAAATTTTTTTAAAGGTAAATAGTTCAAATTTTAATAATGGAAAAAAGATTACAAACATGAGCGGAAAAATGATATTAGGATGATATAGATTTTAGGTATATACAATGTATAGGTACTTATACATATAGTATATAATATACCAGGGATTGGAACCGAACCAAAAAGAACCGGTTCTAGAATCGGAACTATTAAAAATGTTAGAAACTGGAACCGAAACGATACCTTTATTTTTTTAAATAAAGAACTGGAACCTATGAATAATAATAAAGGTTCTTTCTTATCGGTTCCAAAATATAATTTCATATTATATATATATATATATATAGGTAGTAGCTATTCATCTTGCGATTTTATTGTAATTTATAGTTCAATCTATTATTATAATAGTTCTTATGTATATCAATCGGTATTTTTGTAGTATGCGTAATTATGTTTTTATGTAGCCCACGACTATCATTAATATATTATTGAATTTCAAGACAAATGCATATGTAAAATATATGGAAAATGTAAAATTACGTGAAATAAAATTTTAAAAAGTTTAAATAATACCTTAAAAAATACAAATAAGCAAAACAAAAAAAAAGGTCATCCATTATTTTCATTAAAATACTTCTCAAAAACGGAAATAAGTTCATCGACTATTATATTATTATTAGTAGTATTTTATTATATTTATGTGTATAATTATAGACATCCAAATATTTTACGCCAGACAAAATATGATATTTATTGTGTTATTTGAAACAGATGAAAATCGGAACCGGAACCGTAATTTATAAGGTGATCCGGAACCACATATTTTTTAAAAAAAATAACTGGTACCGAATCAGAACCGTTAAATAATTTCACTGAACATCGAAACCGGAACCAGTAACAATAAAATAAAAAGATTCCTGATAAATTCAAGTATATTTATATACTCAATAACCTTCTCTAAATACGTAATTAAATTTTATATAACTTTCAAGGTATACTATTTTTAAATAGTTTATAATATTACCGAACCCCCTTAATAGGCACCTATAAATTATAAGATAATATAATAATATATATAATATATAATTTTTGGATTTTATCGTATAAAGATTTAACCTGTGTTATATGCAAATGCAAGTGTATTTCTAAATGTGCAACAAGTATGCATACATATTATAAGTACATTGCTAATACTAAAACACCGTATATAATATAGAGCTATATATGGTAATTATTTACAAAACAAAAGGACAAAGTTCCCGGGATGGAAATTATACAATACAAACGTATGTATACAATATTATATTAAGTTCATTACTTAAAATCATATCTATACAGTACCTAGTGTATTTACAATTTCCGCCTGGGGTGTGGTTTCAGAAAAACACAAGGGCATCCGAATTGCATGTCAAAAACAAAAAACGTCCAAATTGCACGCAGCGTTTACACATTACATCAATTATATTTATATAAAAAGGTTTGTTTTTCAATATTTAATATTTCGTTTTTTCGTCATTTTTCAATTCTTTAAATTTTTATTTCTTCATATTTTGGCATAATCGTAAATACTTATTAATTCTTCCTAATATAAATTTATTTTTGAAATTTTTATATTACATTAATTATATTTTTACTTTGAACACTGCATGTAATTCCGATAGATTCATTTTAAATGCTGCATGCAATTCGGACAGACCCATTTTAAACGTCGCATAGAATTCGGATGCAGCCGAAAAAAATTGTGGCATCAGTTGAAATCTGCCCCTCCCCGGATTTCCTTGTTCGTTATATTACATTTATGGGACGTGTATTTATATAGGCCATTATTTATTGTGTAACAAACATATATTTCGGTATTTATAATTTTCTTTATTCGAAAATGTATTATATTACAAAATAATGTCCATTCTATAGGGGTTTTGAACTATTTTATCAAAGATTTCTTCTATATCCACATGAATATTGTGATGGATATTTAGCATTACCAAACCATTTATAGATAAAGTGTACAAAATGAATATACCTATAAGAACGCTTATTTACATTTACAATCACAAAAAAAGCCGGTCAGTAGGGGGTGGAAGCACTTCGCTCGTCGGGTGTCAGTATGGGTGGATGCACTTCGCTACTGGGCAGAATACTCTAGGTGGATGTATTGCATTTGAAAGCAATGATAAATCATTGCATTCATTAAAACGATTCTGAGCGTAACTTCGGTGTAGTATACATAACTCTTAATTTTAATTATATACCTACTCAGTACCTACCTATGTTTAACATTACATTGAAGATAAAATGTAGAAATAAATATGATTTAGTGTGACCTTATACATATTTTAAAATGTAATATGATATATATTTTATAATAGCTCAGTTTCATGTAGGTACAGTTATTACTACATAATATTATACAGTATATTT
>JAIPRL010001858.1:19470-32247 GCA_025469235.1 Pemphigus obesinymphae
ATTTTTCGTAATTTTTTGGTAGTTTTTGCTTACGCATTAAAAAACTATTATGAAAATCGAAAAATGACCTCTCAAAAGTACCAACTAGATGCAATTTGCTACCGGAAACGGGTATGAGCGTAAAGATTGGAGCACTCCTTCTGGTAGAAAAAGTGTTTACAGAAAAATAAAAATAAATAAATAAATAAATAAACATCATTGTAAAACCATAAGCTTCCTCGCTACGCTCAGAATCTAAAATATAATACATGATTTACTACTGATAACACATGGATTACGAATACAATTACAGTTCAAATTAAAAAAAAAAAAAATATTGAAATTGAAATTAATTTTTTTTTTAAGGTTCTGGGGAGGGGGTGACATATCATCCAGAACACCCCCGTAAATTTGCCATTGTATCTACACAATCGTACATTGCATTTATTGAAGCCTGAATAATTTAATATATCTTTAATTTTGCATTTATAGCTAATTATATTAGAATATAGTAAAAAAAAGAAAACTACCTATCGATTATATTTTCGTTAGAATTTGATTATTTCATTTAAATTTAAATTAGCTATTTTTATTCTAATAATTATTATTCAATTCAACGATATCGTTAATAAGTTTCAATAAGTTATATTAGAATAAATGGAATCTAAAACGATTCTAAAATCACAAATATTGTTTCGTAGACAGCAGATAGAAAATAATAATTATGCTGGAACATTAATAAAAAAAATTCAGTCAGTATGGAGTGGAAGCTCATTGGGTAGGATACTGGTGGTGGATATATTGAATTAGAAAGCAACGATAAATAATTTATTTTGATATAATTTTGAGAGAAGTTTCGGTGTATTACTCAGTGGTGACGCCAGGATTTTTTCTTGGTAATGTCAATATATAGAGCCAATATTGAAGGCCAGTAATATTATAAGGTTGGGCCATGCAAAAATAACATTATTTTTTGATCATCACTTGAAACTTGGACCTAAAAATTTTTTTCCCACCACAAAATAGCGTGGAGACTTTTTTTTCATCTAAAAAATAACTACTTTTTATTACACCCGTACCCTATCAATTTTTAAACTAATATTATATACATAAAAATAATATAATATAAGTAATTTAAAATTATTTTAAATATTATTTAAAGTTATATTTATTACAAAACTTGTAAATTTAGTATAATATCAAAATACTTTTTGTTAAACCTATTATTTTAATATTATTCTCCTATTTCTAGGATTTTCAGAAAATGTGTCAATCACTTTGCCTATAATTAATTATTTTGCTTCAGTTTTTTCAATTGATATTATACTTAAACTCATAAAATATTAGACATAAAATCATTGTTTACAGAATTTCTTAAATAGTTTTTAACTTTTATCATACATGAGAATGTACGCTCGTATGTCGTTGAAGATATTGGAATAGTAAATACTATACTACACAATTTATACATTTCTGAAAACGTTATTTCAGCTAATACAGCTAATATAGGTAGCTTTAAAAAACTATTTATTAAATTATCAATATTATTTAATTATTAATTTTTAGGGTAGGCCGGTGGACAGGCCAGGGTGCTTTCAGGGTGGGCAATGGCCTGTCCTGACCCGCCCTTGGCGCTACCACTACTATTACTATTATATTTATATGACTATTAAAAAAGATGTCAATTTACCTACATAGTGCTATAGTAAATATTTGGTGTAAATTTCAAGATTTTAACATTTTAGTTTTTAAATTTATAATAATTTTGGTATTTTTTGGTGCCTAGATATAAATATAAATATATTAATATTATAACCACCTATATACACCGATTATATATATCACCTATTTAGTCGGTAATCATGACTTGTTTATTAGTTATTTTCTAATTTACAACAACTTTTCATTATATTCCCTTTATAAAAAGTAGTTTTGCGTTACTCTTTTGAAAAATACTCAACAAATTAAAAACTGACCTTTATAAAGTACTAACTAGAACGAAATTCCTATCAAAAACCTTTGTATCAGAAAATTCTTACTTTATTCCTTCTGCCCAAAAAAAGTGTATACATACATAAACAAAAAAAATACAACATTGTAAAACCAATACATTCACCACTACGCTTAGAATCTAAAATGAATTATGAAATCGATAAATATCTTAATTAATATTTTATATTAATTAATTAATATCTTGAAACTTATATAGAATACTTATTCGAAATATGAAAAAATATATTTTGCACATAAACGGCCGGTGGCCTGATAAATGTCTAAATAATGAAAGGTATACTATGATACTCATAAATATAGGTACCTACATAAAACAATAAATTATCAACATTTTTTTTACACTTTTACAATTTTATT
Organism: Pemphigus obesinymphae; assembly: GCA_025469235.1. NCBI lineage: Eukaryota > Metazoa > Arthropoda > Insecta > Hemiptera > Aphididae > Pemphigus > Pemphigus obesinymphae. The sequence continues at coordinate 21,820 of JAIPRL010001858.1, forward strand.
TCACAGTAACAAATTATTTGAATATATACCCCTGCACTTGTATGGAATAAATGTATATACATTGTGGCGTAAATGTATATAATATATAGTCGAAGGGGAGGTATACAAACTATACAAAGACCATATAGATATATAAAGCTATTGCGATAACAAGTTAGAGCTTATGAAATCTAAAAAGTTCCCCCTAAAAAATATGTTATTGTTCAGCATCGATGGTAATAATTGGTGGGTTTAGAAATCTCTGGAAATATTTAAAAATCTCTGGTAATCTGTTGTATAATTCTTCTTCTTTTCCAATTATACAAAATAAAAATAATATATTAGGTAAGTATTATAATATTTTTACCTGGTAATTAGCAAGTTGAAATAAATTATGTTAAATTAACATTGATTTAAATAACAAATACATTTTGAATATTTAAAAAAAAACTAAATTATATAAACATAATATTATAATATGTATATATTATGTTATATAACTGCTACTAAAAATATTAGCTTTTCTTTTTTTGAATTCTATAAAACATCTGGTTAAGGGTTTTCATACCAGAACTCATAAAACTAAAAATGTTGTAATGAATTTCATACTTTTTAAGCATTTTATAGTTTTCAATACACAATTTTGATCTTCAAAAACGGAATATTATAAAAATAATAATAATTAAATAATCACGTGTAAACTTAAGTAAATCTAGAATTTATTTATGACCTACTACCTACTACAGTGGCGAATCTAGGATTTTTTATTTTTTATTTTTTTTTTTGGGGGGGGGACATTTTTCATAATAATTTTGTAAGCACAGTATTTAGGATTTGATGTTAGGCTTTTAAATAAAGTATTACTAAAATTTCCAACATTTTTTGCTTTCATTATGTACTAATATATGTATTTGGTGAAAATGTCAAGTTAATAGATCCATTACTTCCCAAAAGTTCGAACACATTTCATACCAAAATGTCGAAAAATTAAATGCGTATTAAAAAAAAAAATGTATTGGATATAAAAAAATATTGTACTTACTGATTTTTAAATTTTTTGTATGTAGCTAGAATGGTATATTTTTAACACTGTATTAAATCTTAGATCTTAAAAACTTGCCATAAAATATAAATAGCATAAAAATGTTGTATTAATATTTTACGTATATATGTTTATAGAGAAAATTTCATGCCTCTAGCATCAATCATCAATATTTTCGGAGTTATAAAGAATTTCATCATGTTTTCCTAGTTTTACGCTAATTTTTTAATAGTTTTTTCTTATGCGTTTATCGAAAAAAATAAAAAATCTGAAAATGACTTCTTTAAAGTACCAACTAGATGCAATTTTCTACCAGATGATAGTGCTACATGTAATGATCGGAGCACTTCTTCTTATAGATTTTTTGGGTACAGACATAAAAATAAAAAAAAAAATAAAACACATCATCGTAAAACCAATACATTCCTCGCTTCGTTCAGAATCTAAAATGATATAGGTAGATAAAAACTCACCATGGTGTATTAAAACATACGATTGTATAACTGATTTAATCAAATATGAGTAAGTTAAGAGGGGTTTGGTAGGAAAGGGGTCGTAGTATGACGTTGGGTTGTCCCCTCATAGCGGGAGATAACACAAAATCCATAACAAATTGTTAACTTTGGAACAGGGGATTGAACTTCTGACCTCATAGCTCAAAAAGTAAGTTTTCACAAATTCTGCCATCTTAGATCCATCATCCATGTATAGGTCATAAGTTTTACTTATATATAAGGATTTCAATGTTTCAAATATATTAATTCAAATTATTCATTTTACTTGCACGTGTAAATTTATACACCGCGGTTATTTTCTTTTATAATTAGGTACTAAACAAATACTTGGTTATTTATTGCTTTTTACATAATATTACGTCATAATATATATTATATTATTAAATTACCAGTGCTGGATTGGGGAGATATCGTTTGCAGGGCTAGAGAATAACAACCAGACCACAGTCCCCATAAAAAGTAGGTATATCCCTCGTACATTTTCTGTATCCGAAAACATCAAACTCGAAAATAAATCAAATAAGTAGGTAGGTAAATCAATTAAAATTTTATTTTTTTTTTAATTATTGGAAAGTGGTTTTAAACAATTTTAAAATGTTACCACGTCAATATAATAAATATTTAATATAAATTTAAAATTTCTGGCATTATAATTTTTTAATTTATAATCATTTTCATTCATTTTGGATAGTTTTCCATCACACTTAAGTAAACGACTAGAAAAATCGAAAATTAACCTCTTTAAAATACCAACTAAAATTAATTTAAAAAATAATATAAAAACAGAAAGTTCTTTACTCAAAAAATACTATTTGTCTTCTTGAATTCGAAAAATGTATACATACAAAAAAATTAAAGTAAAAATTCCATCCAAATACAGGTGGACGTTTGCTCATCATCCCTTCGGACCTCAAACAGAATATTGTATTATTAATTTTTAATTATTATTATTTTATATTTAAAAGCAATGATAAATTATTGTATTCAAAGATCTTTGTAAACTAAGTTCAATAATATACAATTAATTTTTTTCCAATTTATAACACTTTCCCGTTATTTTTGGTAGTTAAATAAAACTACTGCGAAAATCGAAAAATGACATCTTTAAAGTAGATACCAACTAGAATACATTTTTTTATCAGAAAACACATTATTTGAAAACTCGTAATCGACTTCTTCTTCTTAAAAGTGTATAAAAATCTATACATTTCGTTAATACATACTAATTTGTTGTTGATGTCATCTGTAAAAATATACCAGAAATGATACCCCTTTTTCATCATTAAATACCATTTTCTTTTTTAACGAGAAAGATTTTGGACTCCTATTGCGATCTAAACTTTGTACATGCGCTATAATATGTATTAGTCAAAATTTTAATAAAATATATGACGATGATTTTTATTAAAAATATTTTGTCGAAATGAATAATAATTTATGGAGATTTTCGACATTTAGCAACATTTTTAATATATTTCAAAAATATTTACAAAAGATTATATTTGGCATATTTTTCATTTATCATAATAAAATATTTACACAATATTTTGTTTAATATATTTTCTTGTAATCATCAATAAATATTTTGATAATATTGCCATTATTCCAATGCTGTGTGGGATATTGTGGATTTTATAACTACGTGCACATATAATTTATATTAATATAAAAGTGAAAATTCTAAAATAATTTCCCTCCATATAATATATTAATTAACTACATTTTAATCATTTTAACTTGACTGAATAATTAGTTATCTGTAAAAAAAAATTAATAGGTACAATGGAAATGTAAACTAGTTGATCGGGAAAATAATTAACTATAGTTAAGTTGAAAAGTTAAAAATAATATTAATTTTTCAATAAATAAATGCTTTCCTCTAGATTTTATTATAAACGAATGTAGGTATTATACCATAATATTGAAACATATACTAATCTAAATTACATTTCACCTAGTCCATAACTAGTTATAAATACAGTATAACAATATCGATTTCATTGTTTGATAAAATTCTTGTAACGTTTAACCTACACTCATTGCTTGCCTTTTTTATATTTATTAAGTCTTCACGAGTGTTTATATTCAGTGGTTTAGCTTATTTTATATGTATTATTAATATACATAGGTAAATCATAATGTATTATATATGTTAGCAGCGGCATAGCTAGGGATCGTTTACCCCCCCCCCTCTTATTGCCTTTTTTTCATACGTTTTAATCTAATAAATCTATTATAGTTTATACTTTTATTTTAATTTTTACTTTTTTAGATTCTTAGGGGAGCGAAGTAGCTATTTATTTTACAATGATGTTTATTTTTTCATTATAACTTCTTTTTTCTATGTATAACTTTTCGACCAGTAGACATGATCCAATTTGTAAAAGCTTATTCTGTTTCCGATAGAAAATTTCATATAGTTTATACTTTAAAGAAGTCATTTTTTGATTTTCTTAATAGATTTTTAATGCGTAAAGGAAAAGTACCAAAAAATGACGAAAAAATACGAGTTCGTCAAATCGAAATTATTTATTTCTTCGTCATTTCGAAACTAATGGACTTCAAAACTCTTGAGATTTTCACCGAATATGTAACTGTATACTATATTTATGTAAATTAATTTTCACATTTTTTTTTCAAATTTGTACTATTTTTGGCTATTATAATTTTTGGGTATTTAATTCATAAATGAGGTAATTTTCGAGTATTGAGACCTGAACATTTATTACAAATACAGTGTTAATTGTACGTTTCTTTAATTAAATTTAAAAAATCTTGAAAATCGGTAGTGACGATTTTTTTTTGTATATACCTACACCACTGAACAAGTCCTTGAATAGCCCAATAAGAGTATGAGCATTAAGCAACAAACCTAACAAGAAATTAAAAAATTATAGTTTACTTTTTACTAAACCTCCCCCCCCCTCCAATCGCATAATCCTGGCTACGCCAGTGTATATTAGCCTTCAAAATGAATTAAATTAAATTTTATATATATTAAATTGAAGAATTTTTTGGTACCTGTGTCCTGCAATAAACATTTTATTAAAATTGTACTCATATAGGTATAAGGTACCTATATAACTATTATAATTATATACAAATAGGTAGGCATTAACTATAGTTAAAAAATTGATCATATTTTTAATTTGAACTATTTACCAATAGTTAATTATTTTTCCCATTAACTAACTCACTTAAATAATTTGCCTTTCTATAAATATTTTCCATTTTTTCTGAAGTCTTATATTTTCTTTTTAATATCTACATATTTAGGCCCAATTCCACACAAGTCTGTGAAATAAAGTCTGTTTTTAGGCGTCTTCTTTCTTTTTGCCTGATATATGTTCTTCAAATACTAGCTATATAGGACTATTATGTCTCAGAATAACGAATATGATCTAACAATAATTTTAATTTTCTTACTTTCATAGTAGGTGCCTTTATCGTTGTCCTTTGCTTATAGTTTTACTGCAACAGGTACTTATTCATTTGATAATCTATCTATCCAGCTTATCTTTTGCATCCATCTATAGTAGTTATAGTTGTCAGTATCCTTTTTCTGAGTAAAATGTTTATTTTCATAAAATGCAATTTCCGCCATTACAATATTATTACCTAATTTTACTCTTGCATATCGTGTCATCCGTAATCGTTTGATCTAAATAACAAAAATGATTAGGCAGGTAGTCTGTTCAATAGAACAACCATTCACTGAGCTCCTTGACTGTATTTTTACATATGAAATCGCAATTGTTTTCGTTTGTAGGTTGGCATTGATTCTCGTGCTATATTTTTTGACCGTGTAATTTATTTTTTCTACCATTCTTTGTAGGGATTATTTTGCCGATCCAGCAACTATTACTTCAACATCTGCAAATTGAATTGCTTTAATTTTAGTCCCATTTATACTCATTCCGTGTTTACAGTTTCCAATAGGTTCTTTCATCATAATTTCAGAATATAGGACTAGGCGAGAGAAATTTTTGGTAGAAAATTTGTTCTAGTTGGTACTTTGAAGAGGTTATTTTTCGATTTTCCCAGTAATTTTCATGAGCGTAATAAAAAACTAACTTTTTTAACGGAAATATTTTATAAATATAGTGGAGTTAATAAGACAACAAATAAAGTTATCATGGTCACTTGTTTATTTTTTTAATAATAATATTATTATACTTAGATACCGAAACTTCGGTCAGAATCGTCTGACATCGAATTAAATGGTTTATGTAGTTTTGCTATCAAATTAAATATAATAATAATGATACCCTATTCTGTTCGGGGACTAAAAAGACGATGGACCAACTTCCTACACCATCTAAATTATCTGGACTTTTTTTCATTATCATTATTATTTAATGTTAGCGCACCATTTCCAGCGTATATATTGTAATGAATTATTGGTGTTTTTTTTTCATCATTTTTTGTTGTATTTCAAATTTCATTTAAATCGTCGTGATTTACTTACCATAATTGGGCCGCGGTAATCTGACAATATACTTTCTGCTAGCAGACACCGATTGCGGTGGCGATGGTCCGGCGAGTTGCGAAGGCTGCGGGATGAAAATCGTGGACAGGTTCTTGATGCGAGTAGGTTCGAGCAGCTGGCACGAACAGTGCGTAACGTGTTCAGCGTGCGGCGTCCCACTGTCCAAGTCGTGCTACTACCGTCACAATGGATTGTACTGCAAAAACGATTACGACAGGTAATGTATAATTTTTTTTTTTTTTTTAACCGTTCAATCGACATAATAATAATATGATATAATATAAGTCCGGTCGACGGCAGACTGTACACGCATATAGGTACATTAGGTATATACCGCAGATCTTGACATATAGGTCTCTGGTATATACCTGGTGACGCCACTATTTCAGGTAGGTACATAATAATACTAGCTGAGGGTGGTCCCCCTACACAAAGTTATATTTTTGGTCATTTTATTTATTTATGTATAGGTATACGTAGAAGAGGTGGGTCGAACTCAACATTTGTGTAGGTGTCAAACCGAACTATGAAGTTATTAACATTGAACCCGAGTCGAACTTTTAACTTTAATGTCAACCCGAACCGAACTTCGAACGCACACCAGTGCCGCATGAAAAAATATTTAAGGGCCGACGAAATACTTTTTCGAAAACGTAAATAAGGAAAACAGGAAAAATAAAAGGTCAAGATCGTTAGGTTAGTTTTGCGGCGAACTCGAACTCATTCGAAAAATGTTTTACATTGAATATAGTTTATTCAACTTCGAACTTCTATTATCCGAGTTCGACTTTTTACTATCCATGAAGTTTCACTTTTGAACCCGAACCGAACTCTTGAAGTTCGATTCGATTTTTCGAACTTCGAACTATTTGACCCACCTGTAATACATATATTATAAACTACTATTTGTGTTTAATTTTGGGATAATTTTAAGATGTATCCCACCTGGCACCTACCTATTTTGAATGAGCACGAATTTACTTTTATAACATATTATTTTATAAAGATAAATTCCCTAATCCATTTTCCACCCAATGAAATTAACTTTCTGTGAATTATTTACACAATTTTGAATGTTATTAAATACCTATTCTATACAATAATAGTCGGAATTTTTAATACATATTTATTATTATCCTAAATTTAACTAAACGTCAAGACAAATCGTAAATTTATACTGAAACTAATTTTTGATTATTTTTCTATAGCCATTTGATAAAAAACCTGATTTGTCTATATATCTATAATACGTATGGGTATATATTATATGTATATTAGCACATACTATTATATGATTACAAATTGGGAAATCTCCAATTACTATTCCATTTTTTGCCTCGCTTATTCTTACTGTTCTCAGCTATTTTTCTATGTATTAAAATATAGATTCGTATTTTGAGTATTATAAGCATCGGCTAGAATAATCGCAGATAAATATTTTTTATATCAATAAAAAGTCGAAAAAATTTACAGCCATTTTTCTTTGATCTTAATATTGTATTTTTCATGAGAAATTGAAAATGTTATCATTTCGGCATTTTCAAGAATCAACCATTTATACAGATTTCAAATATTTACCAAAAACATACTCGGTCAAAAATTATAAAAAGTTCTATTATTTTATTTGATGCTAATTATATTAATGATCTACGACCATTCTAAAAGCCATAAAATAAAAATTAAAACCATTTTTTAATAAGAAGTACGAAAGTAGATATAGATATAGCATGTATAATATGGTTTTTTAAACAAAAATCACGATCGCACAACAATAAAAAGTGACACTAACACGGAAATATTTTTAAACTACTTTTTTATTTTAACATTGTTGAATTTTAATTTTTCTTAAATTTTCATAAAAATTGCCTATATATATATATATAATTACCTTATATCCTTGAAAAAAAACCGGGTGTATGACGTCCGCTTGAGTTTTTAACGTATTTTTGATTTTTAACAATTCATAAGGAATTTTATTTTATTTTAGTTTTCTGCTAATCCATGATTTCCGTTATTGTGTAGACTATTCGGGGTCAAATGCAGCCGGTGTGGCGAACCACTGGGAGCCGGGGAGCTCGTGATGCGTGCCGGACCCAGTCACGTCTATCACGTGGGATGTTTCGCGTGCGTGGCCTGCATGCAACCGTTGCAGAAAGGCCAACAGTACGTTGTAAAAGCTGGCGGTGGCCAGCTATTTTGCCGCACCGATTTCGAAAAAGAAATATTTCTGATGCAACAGACCGTCGGAAGTCCGCAACCAGGTAAACTACATCATAATAAGTATATATATATAATATATTATAGGTATATATATGTACCAGACTTGGGTAGGTACATGTTCCAGATACTTTATGATAATATTATTTCCTAAGTAAGAATTTAAAATACTTCACAAAATGTATTCCAAAAATATAATACATTTTTTTTTTTACTAGATTTCAATAACAAAGATATAATATTATAATATTGTTATATGTAAGCATTACCCCCCCCCCCCCCGTGTAAATGAATATAATATAATACAATATTGATAATACATACCTACCTATTATAATATTATAATATACCTACGTAGGAATATTCTTATCCCATCATGGCATCATCGACGAAAATTCACCTAACCAATAATAAATGTAATATCGACGTTATATAAACGTATATTTACAACGTAAATTATACGAATAAATATCTTACGTACCATACACGTAAAATATACGTATCGTCTTATCCCATCACCAACGAAAATTCACCCAACCAATAATAAACGTAATATCGACATTATATAAACGTATATTTTCAACGTAATATATACGAATATATATCTACGTATCATCTATGTAAAATATACGAATAGTCTTAGCCCATCATCGACGAAATTTCACTCAACCAATAATATACGTAATATCGACGTTATATAAACGTATATTTACAAACGTAAAATATACGAATATGTGTCTAACCGTAAACATAAAATAAACTAAATTAAACGTACCTATATTATATGACTTACACACAGATATTATATACGTATACGTATACCTACACCAAAACTATCTTTAATATAAACGTAGATTATACGTGTTGTTTTTACTGGATAATTATATAAATTTTATAAATCAAATAAAACCCAAATCCACAAAATTTACTTTTTATTGTAAGCAGTTACGTATTTCAGTACCCTAAGTTACCATCTTCGGGGCAAAACACGAACTAATTTTTAATTCCAAATCATTTCATTTCCAATCTGTGTTTTGCACTGAAAATGGTAACTTAGTTAGGTATCTACTGAAATACCAATGTATTTGCTTACAATAAAAAGTTAATTTTGTGGATTTGGATTTTATTTGATATAGGTATATGAATTTTCCACAAGTAGGTACTCAAATTATAAATCTATAAATTCTATTCAAATTTTAATATTAAAGTTTAATATCGTGCGATTCATTGAAGTAATAAGTGAGTAGGTAATTTTAATAAAGAAGCATTATATCAGGGACGATTAGGTTTTTTCGGTTTTGGTCCCGGTTCCGGTTTTCAATACTTTTTTTTCAAGGTTCCGGTTCCGATTAAGGTTTTCAAAAAAGAAATTTTTTTCAAATTCTTACTTTATATACCTACGTGAATATATAATATGAAAATTCACCGAGTAATAGTATTGATTATATCACATAAGGATACTAGGATTTCAGACAACGGTTCTTTAGTTTTTGATAAATTTTTAAGTAGACACGTCATTTCAGTTTTTTTTCCCGTGTGTTTTTTAGGCAGGCTAATTTTAATATTTCGTCAGGCCATATTAAAAATATTTTAATGACATTTTTTTTATAATAGGGATATATGCAAACATTTGAAGCAGGCCAATTTTTCATTTTTTTTTTTTTTAAATATTACGTCAACAAATCTGTAGCTCGTACCTCTGAGTTTAACGAATAGAATATTTTAGCCACCTCGGGAAAGTTCTTATATAGGTATAACCCGTATATACCTATACGCACTATCTCCATCCATCTCTCGTTTAACAAAATAAAATAACCTAGATAAATGTTTCTCTTTCTGTACATTGCCATTCCATTTTGGCCTTTAAAATTATTCCTAAACGATTCTTTTTTTTTCTTAGCTCACTGCGCCCTGCACTATATATTATAACAATTCTTGAATTTTCATTAATTTTTAAATCATTCCATTTGATTTCCCTTTCAATTCGTATTCATGGTAATCAATGCTTTTCGGCTATTACATATTTATTCACCCGGCTTTATTACATATGCTCATGTTTTATAATATACTAGCTGACCCGACAGACTTCGTCCTGTCAAAAAGTTTTTGTGCCTACGTATTTTAAAAAATTCTCCTGAACAGAACCGTCACCCTGGTGATAGGGCGTTGTGAATAAAAAATAATTA
>JAIPRL010001858.1:32347-51321 GCA_025469235.1 Pemphigus obesinymphae
AAAAAGAAAAGGGCTATTTTTAGGGTTTTTCCAGCAATAATTCTAATTTTTCTCGCCGTAAAAACCATCCTTGAACTTCAACGAACATTTGAAAAAAAGATTTGGCCAAATTGGTCCAGGCGTTGTTCAGTTATGCGCTTACCAACACATTTTGCGATTCATTTTTATATTATAGATTATCTACCTAACCTCGTTTTGCCATGATTGAAATATAATTGCCTATAAAAATGTTCACTGTTTTTTTCCAGACGATGGTTTATCCCTAGACGAAAATTGTAGACCCCGAGATGGCCGCCGAGGTCCAAAGAGACCTAGAACTATATTGACTTCGGTGCAACGACGGCAGTTCAAATCTTCGTTCGAAGTCAGTCCTAAGCCGTGTAGAAAGGTACGTGTCATGGATCAATAATAAGGCTGAAATTAATTTTATACTATTACATATGCATAATTATTTTCGTCTTAATGTACTATAAGTACTTTTAAGTTCTTAAAACTTATAAAACGTTAAAAGTGAAAAGTTAAAAGTTATCTTAATTTTAATTGTTCTATATTATGTGTAATTTATTACAAATAATATAGAACAATATAATATATTATAATATAAACAATAAATTAAAATTATATTTATATATATATTTTATTTTTTTTTTTTTGGGCGCAGGTCCGAGAAGCGCTCGCAAAAGATACGGGCTTGAGCGTGCGAGTGGTGCAAGTATGGTTCCAAAATCAAAGGGCTAAAATGAAGAAAATTCAAAGGAAAAGTAAACAAGACGATAAAAACACTAACAACAATAACGCGAACAACACGGACAAAAATGAAACTGAGCACGCGACGAATACCACGTCCAGTGTGTGTTCTGGGGGTTAGTAAAAAAATCTATAATAAATAATGAAATTATATAGTCTATATATTATGAAGTATACTAGGAAAATAAAATGTTTCATAGGTACTAGTAATTATAAAATATACAATAATTTGAAAATTTTTATTTTAAAATATGTAAAATAATGTAATATAGTAGGTATCTATCTACTTACAATTTTAAATCATATATGAATCAAAAATGTAAAATATACATTTTATTTTATTCACTCGATAATTTTCTGCCCAAAATTAAAATACTAATTGAAACTATAAGTAGTTTATAGTAAATATACCTAGGTACTCATTAATCATTATAAGATTTCAAAGTAATTTTTAGAATTATAATTTTATCTACACGTAAATATTTATTGGAGTATACTAATGAGGGAGACATTCGTCTAACATCTTCCGTAAAATATGCCTCTGAGTGAGACCTTATTTTGTAAATTACTTCGAGAATGTATTTAAAATCTTTTAATTGTTTCATATGTGTTTTGTAAAACTACCCATATCTCTTAAATTGTTTAAAAATCGTTCTTTAATGCTCTTTAAATCATTATTTGAACTTTATTTTTTTTTTCATTTAATAATTTGATAACGGCTAACGAGAATCGAAATTCGTAGTTTTATACCAATGTATGTTAAAACCTTTATGTGTGTGTACATAGATCATTACTTGAGTTTGAGCACGCTGAGCATGCACGACAGTAGCGACTCAAACTACCAGAACAGTCAACCGTTGAACCCGAACATCCCTTTTTCGCCCGAAGGTAAAAACAATAATAAATTAATTATAGTTATAATATATTTTACGTATCGAATAAAAAATAATATATATGTATAGAAACTTAACATCGGACTTGAGAAGTATTTAGAACAATTTCGAATTTTTATTTAATTTATTCCGGCGAGTAAATACTTGAAAATACTTTTTTAATGTTCCGAAAATTTTTTTCAATTTGATTTTAAAGATTTTATTGTTCATTACACATTATAGGCAAATTGTTTGAAAAATAAAATATTACAGAAATGTTATTACCTATAATATATGAAATACTATACAATTAAAGTTTAGCAGTCGTGAAATATTTTATTATCGGCAATTTTTTAAATCTATAAATTCAGATGTAATAATTAAGATCACGTAGGTATATTTTAAACCGTGGTTCAAACCTAAAGGTTAAAACTAAACTAATCAAAAAGCTATTTTTTTCATCCATGATAGGTATATTATTATAGATAATATTATGATTGGTATATTTTATTTATTAGTTCTAAAATAATAAATGAATAGGTAGTGTAATAAGTTTGATTTTTTTTTATATAACTTAAGAAATAATGTTCTTTTGTATAGGTACACAATATAACTTTGATCTTAAGTAATAGATAAAAATCATATTTTTTGATAAACTCGATTTAAAACAATGAATACAAATGAGTTACCTATCTTATAGTAGGTATTATCTTACTCACAGATTTCATAACTAGATAGTCTGATAAATGTACGATACACTAATACTAGTATATTCCCACCCGTTTGTTCCAACTATTGTTAATTATTTTGGAATAGTTTGAAACACAATTATACTCGTAATAATCTCAAATTTGATTGCTAGTGGACTCTGGTATATTGATTATTGAAAAATAATGTTTTTGTCGTTTTTCGAAAATAAGCTTACATATAGTTCACGATAATTTTACTTACGGAGAAAATGTTCATAAAATATTTGTTTCTGTTTTTGAATTTCATGATTTTAACAGTGTTCCCCCTCGTGTTACGATTCACACTATTTCCTATATTAATTTACATTTTTTTTTCTTTTAATCTGAACTCTAAGAGATATTGAAATGTACAGTATTCAAATGTTGAATATAGGTACAATTCTAATATTTCGAAAACGGGTTTTTGACTATGTACCTCTACCTATATATTTACTCAGGTAGGTAACTACTTAATCCAAGTCTCACCACGTTAACGTATTATTATGGCGTACCTACTTAACGCGTGGTCTTGTTTGCTGGCATTCCAGGTACGTACGCCGGTGACCATTCCGTGGACAGTTTCTGCAGTTCAGACGTGTCGCTGGACGGCAGCACGACGGCGGCGGACGAGATAGGTTCGGACACCATGTCACTGGACCTGTCCGTCCACCACGGCGCCCATCACCAGACCGCCGTGCACAACCACCACCACCACCACCACGGTCACGGTCACCACGTGGTCGGTGGCGCCGCGGTCCCGGGCCAACAGATCAACCCGATTGACAAACTGTACCTGATGCAAAACTCATACTTCAACAGTAGCGACCGTTAATGTGTATAATACCTACCTACCTATCTATAAATACTTGTATTACCTACCGTATTTTAATTTTTTTATTTTTAAGTCATGTTTTAGAATCGTCAATAATATTTTGGAAAATCTTAGTAGCCACCCCCTCCGTAGCGGTCCCGTACAAATTTCATTCAGATATAAGGTCGATAGTATATTATATCTAGTACTTATAGGTATTCCCAAGTCTAAAACCATTGCTTAAGTAGGTACCTATTCAAAAATATAACATTTTAAGGACCTTCTAAAACATGACCTAACTCTAAAATATCCCTTCATCATATGCCATCTTCTCATCCTGTCAGTCTGTCTTTTTAGTTCTTACGTATGTGTATTACTTGTATGTCTAAAACATTATTATTATTATTATTATTATTATATTAAAATTATTATTTATATCTTAGTTCTTTTGTTTAGATATAATACACATTACGTCGTGTGTACAAATGTATTATGTACATACAAGTAATAAAGATGGCCGTTTTACGCGCATTGTGTACCTACTGCCAAAACCCGTCTAAGGTATATATTTAACAGGGTTGCTACACATTTAGAAAAGACAGGTAGGTAGGTACCTACCTGTTTGAAGTAGATTTTTTTTTTTGGGAAATTTTAGAAAATCATCCAAGACCAGAATCGTTTTTATATTATTTTGGAAGAGGTTTAATTGAACATAATGTACCTAGGTACCTACCTATGTAATACCGCTGTAAACTTCCGCTCATTTCCTTAGGACTGTCTCCTATAATTAACACTATATCATCTATAAACAGCATGCACCATGTTACCTCACCCTGAATATTCTTTATTATTTTATCTATTACCTAGAAAAATATGTAAGGACTCAAATCCGAATCCTGGTACCTATACACTCCTAATCTGACACTAGAATTCTCAGTTTCTCTACAAAAACTTAAGAAGTTAAGGGAGAGTCCCCTTCATACATGTCCACAGTTAAATTTATATTCGCCGTTGGTAATCTTTTCTTTATTGATGCCTACTTCAAGATCTCCCTGTACACTTTCTGTAGATCGCTACATACCATACCTATGCAACTTATTTTAACTGTACTTTTTAGTATCTGTCTCAGACATAATATTGGCTCTATTGTTGACATTATAGGCATAAGGATAAGACCAAAGTGATTTTATGTAACAAATGTCTCATTTCTTACTCTCTTATCTATTATATTTTCCCAAATCTTCATACTGTGACTTAAGTATACCTACCTAAGTATTATCACTCTGTAATTTTTATATTCCTGTACATCTCCTTTATCCTTAAATATTGGTACCAAATAATAGATAGGTATCTACTTTTCCTCCATGCTTCTGAAATATTTCTTTCAACTAGTAACATTTTAGATAGGTAGGTACCTACATATTATAAACATTATTTTATCTATGGAAAACTCGGAAAATGTATGAATTTTTCGAATATCAAATGAGTGGCAGCAACCCTGATAAAACATATTTTGTGGTGTTCCCGAGGAAAAGGTCTTAAGTGTTAACGATTGGAAAATAAGATTAAACAAATAGGTAGTTAGGTACCTACTTCAAACATAGCTGGGTGCGAATGATTATATTTAGTTTATTTAAATTTTTAGACTTTTCCGGTGATAATTTATTAATTTAAATTATTATTTTCTCTCTGTGTGTACAATTTTATTAACTTTTCATTCAGTCAAGTTAATCTTAAATTTTCATCTAGAAAAATATTCACCCACTTCTTTCGTTTAATTATTATATGCATAAAAATATTGCGTTTTTCATTAGGTACTTTAAAAAAAAAATTCATATTTGGGTAATTTTTATAGATTTTCATATGGATTGTGAGAGAAAAACTCTAATACCTATTAACTAATAATAAAAAATAAAATAACTTATTTAATTATTAATTATACTAAAGACGTATATGTTTCATGTAATCAGTAAAAGTATTAATTTCTTTAAATTTACAATTCAATAAAAATATAAAAATATGAAATTTTTTAGGTCATTAATGCATATTTTTTTAAAAATATCAACACCCAAACCCTAATAATATATTTTGATGTAACCAATTTAGTTAACATTTATTAATTTGAAACGTTAATTAACTTTATTTAACCTATATATTTAAAAAAAATTCAAGGACTTACCAGGTTAATATTATTAATAAGATAAATATATTTATCAATATTATACAGGACCTTATACCTGAGCACCACTAAAACAGTTACCTATACGGTCACATTATAATAATATTAATATTCCTGCTGAGTTAAGTCATATGCTTAAGTTCTAAGAATTTATTAATGTTGTAATGTCATATGATTATTATTAAAAAAATATATAATATATATTATATTATAATAATTTTTATCTTTGTTTCGTTGCATTTATCATATTATTTAATTGAAAACTATATAGATACCTCTCTACTTAATATTTTAATGTAGTTCAATGTATTAAAGCAAACCGTTATTGTTAATATTAATTATAATATTACTATTATTAAGTATTGACTAAATTGTTTTTATTCCTCTATAATTATGTAGGTATGTCACTTTGTAAACTTTTATTGCACTTATAACTTGTATTGATACGAGTCGAAAAAATAATGTTTAAAAAAAATATGTGGCTTAAATACAATGTAAACGGTTAACCAAATCGTTAATAAAAAAAAAAATAATAAAAATATGTGATGTAAAATTAATTTATAATATAATTAAATTAAAGTATTTATAATCACTAAAATACATTGGCTGAAAAATATAGATTATAATTATTGTTTTTTTTTAAATTTCTGCAGGCAATATTTATTGTCAACATTGTTTGATTAAACAAAACTTGGTAATTTGATGGAAAATAAAAAATAGAGCCTTTTATATATATTATGTACTTTTACTAATTTAAGAAATAAATTCAAAACATTGAAATGTTATTTTAAAAAAATACCTACCCAATAATTTAAATGTTTGGAAACTCAATTTGTCATTTTAATTATTGTTTCTTGGAAAATTATAAATAATATCTTTTCATTTAGTCAAGTTTACTTTTATATATTAACTGATACACCTAACAAGAAAGTCTTAGTTAATTTTTAATTTATTATAAATTCATTTTTTTTTTTATATTACCTTAAGCTTCGAGTGGATACATAAAATCAGCTAGCGTCAGAGGGAATTTACACCACCAATTAACATAACAAAGTGCCCAACGAGTATATACTCCAAATTTCAAGTCTATACGACAATTTTTACATCAGTTATCACAGAACAAACTAACTTACAAATAGTGTTTCACATGTCTTCACTAACAATGCCCAGGAATACCCACGATGTCAACATAAACTTTAGGATGGACATGTATTGGCTACTAGACAGTTGTAGGCAAAGGGTGAGTGCCGTCTGTCTTCTTGATTTGTAACTAGTGAATACCATGGGCCTGGTTAATATTTTTCAGATGCAAGGTGGTTTCTTCTAAAAAGCCCGGGTAAATGCCAATTGTGTGCCCGCCCAAAGGTTAATTTAACAATTTAAAATTTGATTAACTTGTTGGCTTGTGTTGGAAAACCATAAATTGATCTAATGTTTGATTTTTAGAAATCTGTCCATTACTATTATGTCTGAAAAATGTAATTGAAAATGTTGTATTAATAGTGTTTGTAAGATTATAATTTACTGCTAATTACAAGTTTCAATTTTGAGATATCATGTACATTGTACAGTATACCAGTATACTTGTTGAGTTGCATGGAAAAGTCTAATGAAGAAATGTACATGTGAAAAAGTTCAATGGAAAATAAATTCTCATTTTAATTTTATTTTCATGATCACATGTAATGTGTTATTTTATAGTTCACGATCTTTGTAGACAAATTTTTATCTAATAACTATTAATTACTAAAGTATACCTTTAGGTACTACTCTCAATCTCACAAACACTATAAACAGTTAAATTTACTTATATTCAATTGTATTTTTAATTTAAATTTTAAATGGAAATTATTATTGTTTATAAGGATATTGAATAAATGTTTAAACAGACAAAATAATATACACAAAATGAAATGCATAGAAAAACCTAGTTATTAGTGGAAATGTGTAAAAGCCAGTTCTTTCAAATATAAAAAAATGTAGCATATACGAAATAAATTTTGAAATAGCCAAACTGTATCCTCTTCAAAATCTGGATACAAAAAATTTTACTTTTGGATAGTAACACTATATTTTTACCAGAGGATCTCAAATAAGATAGGATTTTGATTGGGAACTAAATGGTACTGTAAAATGATATTTATATTTTGGGAAACTAAACAGGTTGTATGGTACAACAAAATCCGAATATAATTTCTTTTAATACCGGGTTATTATCCATAACTAGTTCTTGAACTGATATGTCAATGTAGAAGATTTAGACTTTTCCAGAATCTGGATAAATAATTGCATCTCAAACCTATAATTTATATATTTTCTTTGTGTTTGCCATGCATATAGAAATTTTGTTTTGAAAACATAACTACATAGTAGTAACATTGAAATGTTAATGTGACAAGTTTGTTTCTCATATTGTTTTTGTCAGTAATCTTTTAAATGGACAAATGTGTACTAAGCTTTTAATGGACACTTACTCATTTTTTCAAGTAAATAAAATATAATTCTATAATAATAATATAATTTTCTAATTGTTCACAACAATGTGAAATTATTGTATAACTATAAAACTAAATTATATAACATACATATATAAAGGTCATTATGTAAATAGCTACTGAAGTATTTTATTCTTTAAATAATTTATTTAATTTTGTAAAACGTGTTTTACAAAAGAAAAAAAATTTGGTATATTCAGTATATATTATATTAATCAATATTATAAAATAATTCAATACTTTATATAGTTTTTGTAAAATAATACCTGTTTTCAAATATCTCTAAAGAAATAAAATCTCGAAAATTTTCCAAAAAATGTATTGTTGTATTTCATATAGGTCCTGTGGCTTTTCAGAATGTACATCATTAAGAGGATGCCACACCGACAATTTTGAATGAAAAACTTACATTAGTATTTTTAATTTTTATAAACTTACAAAAATTAAAAAAAAAAAAACAAATTCTAGCTAACAACATTATCTAGCGACTGATTTAGCCAATTATTGATATATGCATTTTTACACGCCTTACAAGCTGTTAAAATATCGATTATAATTCTTTTTTAACAGCTCAAAAAACGTGTAAAAATAAATATATCACAAATCGGATACATCAGTTGCTAGATAATTTTGTTCTTTATATTTTATTTTTCATTTCATCTTAATACAATATTCTCATGTTCATGAAAATAAAAAATGTATAAACCTGGTTTAAATAATTATTGTGATTTCACAACAATTAAAAATGGTATTGACACAAGACTATTTTTAAATTATTTAATAAAATATATTTAAATATTTTTGAATTTTCATTTTTCTTAAAATTTTATAAAAATTGCTAGTATAAAACCCCTTAAAAATCAAGTTATTACAAATTTAAAGAAAAGAACATTTTAAACTTTTATCTGAGTCTTTTCAGTGTAAATATAAAAATTAGTTTTAAAACTTTCAATTTCTTTATAAAAAATATAATGTTAAACATTCATAATATACAACTTGGGTATAATATTAATTTAAACAATATTGTAGTGTATAAATAAATAAATAGGTATATTAGTAATTCAAAGCAATGTTTTCATCAATATTATAAATGATACCAACTAGATTTGATCACAAGATGTGGTTGATAAAAAACTAATTCGATAATACAATAAGCACACACATACTTCTCTATGAACTACCTACTATAACCCGCCTAGTTCTTCTGCGCCTTCGGTGACGTCACAAGCTTGACCAGAATCAGGGGTTCAAAAATATTAATTGATATAATTAATGTGTGATACCTACAATGTGCGACTTTTATATTATCATGGATATTATTGGGTAATCAGTATTTTGCGGGAGTATAACCTCAACAATTTTTTGTAGGCAACATCTGTGCTTCCACAATTTTAATAATCCTACAAATTTAAAAATGTAACGGTCGCTAACAAATAAACTGAAAACTAAACTGGAAAAATTCCACAATCCACTCCCATTTTTATACAAACCACAGAAATAACAATTTAATATTTTTATCAACAGCGTATTAAATTACCTATTTTTTAATTGTATTCTTTATGTAGAATAAAATTTTATAACTTCAACAATTTCAAACATAAAATAAAATTGAAACTATTGAAGAGAAATATAAATTGTTATCAATTTAAAGGACCATACAACTGAAACATTGTTATTTTTTTTTTATTGCAATAAAATTATACTACTAAATTAAACAATAATATAGATATCTCAAAAAAAGTTCTATGATAATAATTAATTAATTCTACACGCACTTGAAATATATGGGTGATATCATAATTTTACCGCTATCGCATATTTCCTATGCCATAATATGTAAATATTACGACTCACTACGTTTAAGTACATACAGTATATGTAATATTCAATTTTTTGATTTAAACTATATAAATATTTTAAAAGTTCATAATAGTACCAATATATAAAATTATATTTATGTTTATGTTTGAAATAAAAGATGAATTTTAATTTCAGATTTTTTTTCAACGTACAAATAAATATGAAATAATACCATAAATGTTATCAGTTTATAAGGACTATTAATGAATATTAAGACAATATCTACTTAAAAATAAAATTTATTTCACTGTTTAGCGTGCAATTTATAGGCAGTAGATGAGAATTTACCTACCTTGTGTATGTGTTTATAATTTGAAAAGCATTTTATTTTTGGTATTCGTTAAACAAAAATTTTATTAATTTTGTGCTCAGTTTGTAGATGTTCTAACATAATTCTCATAAAAATTAAATTAAATTTGATCCAGGAAAAATACATTTTTAACATTTCCCAAAAGAGGAAAACAAATGTATAGACAATATATAGATATATATAGACATTATCATATATAGACATATATGATAGTATTATAGAAGTAATATTTAATATTTATTTGTATGATGAAAAAAATCTAAAAATTAAAATTCACCTTTATTTTAAATATAATCATATAAATATATTTTTCATATGTTAAGAGTACTAAATTAAAGATAAATTTATGTACTTTAAAAATATTTATATAGTTTAAATCAAAAAATTTACTATTATAGGTGCTATAAGCACTTAAATGTTACAAGTCGTAATATTTACATGCCATGGTATAGGGAATACACGGTAGCGGAAAAATTATGACATCACACGTATATTTAAAATACGTGTAGACGGCTAAATATTTGTTTTAGGATTTTTTTAATGGTTTCTTTATTTTAGACTCACAAAATACTATAAAAACAGTTAGTTGTATTTTTGAGTTGTATGGTCATTTAATAATATTGAAATCAAAATTGTATTATATTGGGGGAATTATTTTGAAGTAATAACTTCATTGATCTAGTTGACTAATGTTTTCCTTTATACTCAAAGTTTTTAATATAAGTAGGTATTTCATGAGCAATAACATTATTATATTATAGTATTGTCTCATATTAATGGTACTGTAAGGTATCGAGGACTTAAAAATAGAGTCACGTTTAGAAACAAGAATTTTCAAAGCAGAAATATTTAAAACATTCTTGTGTAAAAAGTGATCTATTGAGTGATAGTATTTCGGCAAAATTACATGTTATACTAGTGTGGGCGAAGTTTAAGATGAGAAGTGATATTATATTAAAAACAATTATAGAAGATTTTATGAATATCACAATATTCAACAATTATAATATCAGTTTAAAATTATGGAAGATAAATTAAATTTGCTGGTTAATTGTATGGAATTACTGTTGTTTAAATTTTAATATAGATTTTGTCTCGTTACTTTTTGGTCTTATGTAATAGATAAATTAACAATTGATTATAGAATAATTAAAAATGTTAATTTATTTTTATATTAGTTCTTAAATGATAAATTCCTTATTTATAATTTATTAAATGTAAAAATATTATCGAGCGACAGTTGCTTCTTTACGTGCAGCATCTTGTAACAACTGTGTATCAACTTCATCTGCTGGTAGTTGTACATAGCGAACCACTGAACCTCTGATGAAACAGTTTCTTACAGAAGCCTAAAAATATAAATCAGATTAATTATTTTTATTCAAATCTAAATAAAAATAAATAATTACCATATGTGGGTATTTTTCAGGATCGGTTACACTAATATCAACAAGTTTGATATTTAAATATTGATCAACAGAATGTAATGTTCCACAAATACTAGAAAAAATGTTCTATAAAACTTTGAAAGTAAACAATAAGAGGAATTTTATCGCTTACCTTAGATCATTTTTTAATTCAACAACGACATCCTTTCCAACAAGTGATTTGAAAAATGAGTAGAACAACTGTAAATAAAAAAACAGATTAAAATAAAATTGCTTTGAGAATCTGTCATTATGGATACAATTTGTGAACTATTACAAGCAGTATGGTAAGAAAATAGAAAAATTTTGAAAATAAACTATGAAGAAGGATATTAGAATCAGTTGTTAAATATTAATACATAAATATATTAACAAATTGTGATATCTTGTTGATACCTTTGGGTGCAAATCGGTATACTATAAATAAATAAATACATGAAATATAAATTACATCAAATCAAAAGGAATAAAAAGCCTAAGTTTACCGAGACATAGACATGTAATATAACAAATAAATATTTTATCAAACTGTATTTTAACGAGTTGTATTTAAATTGACAACAATTTTATATGATATCCTAGTTAGACAAACTAAACGAAGTTACATTTTAAATTAACTTTTACAAATAACAATAAACTTATAGATATTCATATTAATGACATATACCATTATACATTATATATTATACTTTATACATATATATATATATTGTATAAAGTATTTATTATTCAAAACTCAATAATAAAAAAAATTTAAAAGAAAGAGGTTTTCAGATTTAAATATAGGTACTCAATATTTAAATAAAATAATTGTTTTAATAAATAGATAATGAACAGATTTAAATAAAATCCGAGATAAAATCTATTTATAATATAATAAAATCATACCTACTATATGCAAATGTAAATTGTGGAGTTCACTTTGCAACAATTATCAAATTCACAACAAATATGTAAAATATTGTTTAGTGAAAATGTTAGTATTTAAAGTTTATGACTTATTTTTCTACTTTTTGTTAGGAAAGATACCCTAAAATATTTACCTTGATATTGAATAGGTATTTAAAATTTAACCAAAACACTACAATTTAAGTTGTGCATTATTTTGCTATATTTTCTGTTATATATAACAGATTATAAATTAATACAGCAAACGTCAAGAATAATTATAATTTTTTTATTTTGTAAATTATTATAAAAATATGTGGTATCTGTTATTCGCAATTAAGACTGTGTAGTTATATATTGGGAATTTAAAACATATTTTTTTTATATTACAATTAATTTATCGAAAGTACAACTTTTATTCTACAACATATTGGACTCAAATCCTATGCATTGCTTTAAGTCTCTCTAGTCTCCGAGTCGATTGATATCCAGACTGGGTGTCTTTAGATAATAGTAAAACCGTAGTAATTTAATAATGATACAATAAAATATTGGTAATTAAACCGACAATAAAGTGAATATTTCTCACCATTTTTTATTTTTTGATGTCAAATTCAACAGTAAATTAACGGAGTAGATTCGTTTCTGTTGTTATTCCGGAATAGATTAAAGAACGGATTCGCCGACGCTATAATTAATTTGTTAATATAACAATATCCCGTTGTTCCGATATTTTCGAAACCAAAATGATAGATTCACGTATAATAACTCGACAAATAATAATATCAGACAAGATAAATAGAGAATTTCGAGGTAAAAACGTATATATTCGTTATCGTATTGCTGAATGTGCGGACGCCGGTTATCACTGCCGGTTATTTCGACTACACACGCAGTGTAGACGTTCGGATAATATAAATAATTGTGGACTTTGGTGATTGGCGAGGCGGTCGAAGGCCAGATGATCGTTATCATCGACGACACAGCTATCAATTTATCTATCTGATAGAAATACACAATATATTATTATTATATTCAATATTCATTACGACAGCGATTGTATAATAATATTAATATTATTGTTCGGTATTGATGCTGTTTTGATAATTGTTGGCCAATCGGCAATTCGTCTGCTGTTGCGTTGCGTTTCCGGTGATGTTTTTCGATTCCCATTTCCACTTAAAATCGACTATTTAGATTTAAATATAATAGTTAGTGTGTAATGGATTATTCCGGATTTTCATGCTTTTAGTCTCGTCCGTTTTGTAATCGACTGTATCCGTTTTTCAGAATTGGGAGGTGTTCGTTTGGATTGACTTGTAACCTTGTCAATTCGTAGCACCACAAAATAATCATGGACAGTAACAAAAAGAGACCGCTGGAGGACGACGATGACGGACTTCACAGTAACGACGCAAAGAAACCCAAAATCGCACACGAGCCGACCTTAGTCGCTGCATCGTCGTCGCATTCGAGTTCCTCCAAAGAAGTCATTGGTCTGCCAAATCTATGCGATGACGTTCTCATGCACATATTTAAATATCTTTCCAATGATAATCTGGCCAATATGGCGCAGTAAGTATATTATATAAATATTATAAAAAGATTGGATTAATTTCTAGTCCATCAATTTTAGGGTGTGCACTTCCTTATGGAGAGTCAGCGACGATTGGACGCTTTGGAAAAACGTGCGTTTTGATATGTTTTACAAATCAATGGAAGACATATACATGCGCTATTTAAAAGATACCACCACCAATTTAAGTATAAAAGGTAAAAAAAATCCTAGTTATGACACTTCGGTTTCGCACAAGTTTTTGATACAGTTGGAAACAAAATGTCCTGAATTAACACACATACAATTAAAAAATCAAATATTTGATGCCAGTGAAGTAAGTATAATTTTTTGATTTTTGTTGCATTTTTTATTATACTTTATTGATTCAATTGTACACAGATAAGTATTAAAATTTTGCATCGAAGACTTAAATCTCTGAAAATTGAACATACAATAATTGAAAATATTCCAGACAATTCATCATATTTATGTGGTTTAAACATCACTTGTCCAGATCTTGAGGTAAATGAGTTTAATTTTAGATTCTGAACGAAGCAATAAATGAATTTTTTTTAAAAAATAATATACCTACATCTATAGAAGATATTTATACACTGGATGTAGAGACCCTGACTTCCATAGTTTTTGCATAACTAGTGCTCGAATTGTTAGTGATGGTGTGCAGGGGAACGGAGCTCCTCTACTATTTTGAAATATTTTGGTACTTCCCTCACTAATTATACTTTACAATATATGAGTTATATAGTTTAAGGGGACGCTTATTTTTTTAAAGTCCAATAGCATCCCTTTTTATTTTTTTTCTAATTTGAGCACTGGCGTATATAGACGTCCATGTTATCAATGCAGATACGAATTTCGGATGCATTTATTGTCAATACTAATATGGTACATAATGTACTTCTTTGTATACTGTAGAAAATTAATATGAGTGCCCTCAAAATATTATAAAATATATTTTAATAATATTCTACAAATATTTTATTGATGAAAAATCCCAAATTTTCCCATCGACAATCTTCCATAATTGACTCCGTAAAAATTGATGTTGGCTTTTAACTTCAAGATTGGAAATTGTAAACGACATTGAGGAAGTAGTTTGTCAACCACGGTTGAAAAATCTAAATTTTCCAAAAAAAATTGAATCCTGTAAGAATATTAAAATTTGTAGACCGCCCAACTGTTCTTTTATGAATTGTCACCGGTTTAATATATTATTTAAAACATTTTATAAATATTATTTTATTGGAAAATTTCAAAACGTTCCTGTTTTTATTAGTAACATTTCAACAACCTTCTAAATTATACGTTTTTTGAAGAATTTACTGTTATAATATTGACAATATGTCAATATTTCAGATAAATATTTTAAATTAATACCTTGGATCTAATTTAATTAAACTATTGCTATTGATCCAATTTAAAAAAAAATTTTTTTTTTTGTGTGCAAAGTTCAGAACATCTGGAATTTTTATTTTTCTCCCCTCGATGAAATCTAAAAATTTAATATTTTTATAATCAAATATTGATTAATATTGTTGTCGTTTTCCACCCTTTCAAATATGTATGTTTTATAAAGATGATGGAATCGCCATTAAAATGTCTGTAAAAAAAACTTTAAAATGACTGATTCAATGTTCAAATGATGATGGGGGATCCTATACTATTTTATAATATTTTGAGAGCACCCATATTAATTAATTTTTACAGTTAAAGAATTACATTATGTAACACTCTAGTATTGATAAAACAGACATCCGTGTACTCAAAAAATACATGGACGTCTGGGTCTTTAGGCACAGAGTTATATATGTATGTGTATATTTTATGTAAATATATTTAAAAAGTTTCAAGTCATACTTAATTATTTTATAGATTGGGAATTGAACGTAAATATAGGTCAGAATTTTCCAAAATCTGTAAATAACAATTATTTTTTATAGTGTTTCTTAAATCTGATGTAAAACAAGTACTTGTAAGGATATATAATTTGGGATTACAATCAAATATCTATATTTACAATGCTATATTTTAATAATTCTTTTGTATATGTATATATACAGTTTTTTGGGTAGAATGAGTAGAGTAAAAATTTTCAGATAATGAGCTTTCTGGTATCAAATTTATTGTAGTTTATTCTTCATAGAGGTTTTTTTATATTCCAAATAGTTCCATAAAATGACATTTTATGGTAAAAAAACGAGATTTTGGCCAAATTCATTAAATAATTATTCTTAAATCTTTAAATTTATATGAATTTAATATTTCTAAATTCCTAAGTCCTAAAAGAGTAATTTTGAGTTTTTAAACCTGAACATTTAATTTGTTTATTTATAGTTCAACGATTGTTAAATATACGTTACTTTTACTATATATTTAAAACATCTTGAAAATTGGAGGTTAGAATTGTTTTTCATTGAAATTTAAAACTGTTTAGTAGCATTTATTATTTTGGGTATGAAATATATTCCAATTTTGGAGAATTATATATTTTACATTCTATGATCAGAAAATGTCAGCACAGTAATTTTCAAAGGGTTTTTGAATAGGTGATTTTATGAAATTTCATGAAAAATGAAAATCCAACAATTTACATATATTTTTAAAGTAATTCAAAAATAGTCCTGTTTCTGTACCACTTTTTATTATTGTGTAATTACTAGATTCGTTTGTACAAAAAACAAATAAATATACTTTTAAAGTTTAAACACCTATTATAAAATATTTAAAAGACAACATTTCGGATACAATCTCAGAAGTATTTTTATTATTATCTTATTCTATAACACATTATTGAATGTACAAAATTTATTTGTTTTTAGTTTATAAATCGCTGTAACTTCTTTGTTAATTTTTTTTTTCTTGCAAAATACCTATTATATTTGTCTCTAATATATTGTTTTCTATAGATTTGAATATAGGTATTGAACTCTATAATTACTTTTAGAGGTATTTTCATTTGTTTTATGTAGACATGTTTTTATTACCAAAAATCATTAATGTGACATCACCTTAAGTGAAGTCATAAGAAATAGAAGTTTCAGATTCTGATCGGAGCTAGAAAGCTAGTGGTTTTACAATGATGTTTTTTTTTGTGTAAGTCTCATGCAATTCGAATAGGATTTTTGTACCTTTGAAATTGCTGATTTTCTCAGCCATATTTTGTTTAAAGAAATAGGCAGAAACAAAATATACTAAATGTATAATGGATTGTTAGTTATGTATATTATGCCTACCTAATGTGAATACATATTATTTATTTTTTAATTAGTAAAGTGACAAAAATCTATTATTTACGTTTACAAAACTTATTTATGTCTAAGTATATAATTGAAACTCCGCTCGTTATCGTATTTGAAATGTAATGATTTATCATTGCTTGGAAATTCAATACATTCATTAAGTCATTTTTTAATAAAACTTTTAAAATTTGGACTGACTGTAATTTTGAATAATATTTCAAGTGGTTATTACTCAGTATCTTTATTCTCTTTATATACATTTTTAGTATAAGTTTTTTTTTATATATATACCACTGTAAGTATGTATTTGCAATAGAGACAATTTAAACATTATTTATTGAAATCTACATAACTTAATTCATTGTTTGTATTTTTTCATAGAATATTAGTATGACATTTAATGATTGGTTTATGCCACATTGTTTGTATGCGTTGGCCAAGTTAGACAAATTAACCTACTTAAGTCTTCAAGGTTGTAATCAGTTTAAGGATTGTATTCCATATGCAAGCATTACTGCTATAACTGGATTCAAATGTTTACAGGTTAGTAATAGACTGTTAATAGTAAATTATAATTAATTGTATATGATACTCGCCTATTATTTTAAAGCCTAGTTATTACTGTCTTAGAATACTTTTTTTTAAATCTAAAATAATAATAATATATTTTAATTTATTTGTATTGACTAATGATTATAATGTGTAATGTAACTAATATTTTTGGATGCCTATATAAAAACTGTTTTAATAACAGACAATATCTTAATATCTAATACTGTTTTAATAATTACTTTTTCAGTGTAGGATTATTTTATTAGTTATTTTGTTCTTAAATCTTTAATATTAAATAATAATTATAATAATAATAATAGCATATATTTCAGTGGAGTTATTAAGGTGGGGTGCAGGGTGACCATTTGCCCCCTTCCTTGTTGGTAGCGATCCGGTGTCCGACCGAATATGGGCTGATATCAGGTTATTTATGAGCCGCTAATAACTGATTCGTGCTAATAAGTAACTCAATTATTATAGTTTATGTCGTATATAGTAATTACATGCATGCTCGACGTGCTTGTAAAATAAATAATAATATTAAAATAGATCGATAGTATGGTTAGAACTTTTAATAGGAACCTAAGGTTATATCTATAGTTAAGGTATTTAAGTTTTTTAGATTCTAAGCGTATCAAGGGAGCCTATAGTGGTTTTACAATGTTTTTTTTCTTTTTCTCTGTTAACAAATTTCCGACCAGAAGGAGTACTCCAATCTTTTCAAACTTACTCAGTTTTCTGTAGGAAAATGCATTTAGTGGGTACTTTAAAAAGGTAATTTTTCGATTTTTTTTATAGGTTTTTAATGCACTGCTAGGGAAAACTACCAAAAAATTTTAAATGATTGACAAAAATACAATTGTGTCAAATCGAAATTTTTTCATTCCTTCGGATATCAAAAATCATTACAGATTATTTTTTAACAACCATTTGTTATTTACCTTAATGCCAGTGGCTTAGATAAAACATTGGAATCATAATTGTTTATTTTGAATAGTTTATATAGTTATATATATATATAAAAATAATGTAACCAATAAAAAATTTTTTTTAAAAAAAGGTGAACGGGGAGCGATTCATCTATTGCCCACCGCAGTAGCGTAGCCAGGATTTAAGCAAGGGGGAGCAATAAATACCATAATTAAAATACCATTTTTGTTTTTATTATATTTAAAAAAGTAATATTAGCATTAATAAAATATTTACTAATTACTAGAATGCTTAATGCTTAGGTAACATAATAATTAATAACTAATAAATTATAGTAAATAAATAATATGTAATAAA
>JAIPRL010001858.1:51421-63962 GCA_025469235.1 Pemphigus obesinymphae
TGCAACCTCAAAATAAAAATTTGCAACTTCATACTTTTTTCAAAATCGGCCTTACAAAGTTGGGGGGGGGGCCAACTTCACGCACGTACTGAACTGAACCGAACCGAACGGGCCCAGTGTGCTCGCTCCTTAACGCGGGCGTCACCCGAGCATTCGTCGAATAATATACGAGTAAGTATTATAATAATATTATACACACACACACACACACAAGTGTTTTCGTATTATTGTCACACGGGAAAATACCGACGATATTTCTCATCGGGTTTTTTCCGAAAAATTCCATTGAATACACTTTTTGAATAAAATATCATTATACACACCTAATATAAACTACCTACCCATATATTGTATATGTGTGTATAAGGTTAACTTACCGTACACGACACCGACGTCGTACATATTATATATATATATACAGTCAATTGTCAAACAATAATAATAATGATGATAATAAATACAATAATAGATGTGTGTGCCGTGATGTTTTGGTACGAAAAAAAAAAAAAAAAAAAAAAAAAAAGAGAGAGGGATGGAGAGAGAGAGAAAAAAACACCACCAATAAGGGATGACAATGACGATCGTTGTCGGTTTCGTCTGGAAAGACGAGACTCGTATACCTCTCTCTGTGTAGGTACCTACGACAGATATAGTATGGTGGTCGTACGGGAGAGAGAGAGAGAGAGAGAGAGAGAGAATACGGTACGAAGACACGATTGAAAACGCAAATTATATTATCCGAGACCCGAGTTTGAATTAACTGTGAAACGAAAATTTATTATTATTATTACTTTTTTTATATTTTTTTTTTTTCTTCTTCTAGAGGTGGGGGCGAGTTCCCCTTACCTATATTGCAGTATATATATATATATATATATATCGCGTCCAGTAAATCCATATAATAATAATGACGTATACCACCGCGGGGGACGTGGTGGCAGAGATTACGTGTGTGCTCGGGGTGACTCGCGTATATATATATATATATATATATATTATGTGTATATGTGTATTCGAAAAAATTTCAAAAAATAAACGGGACAACAATAGGGAGCGCCTATGGGGGGGGGGGTGGAGGAATGGTTGGAACCATGCTGACGTCAGCAGTAATGAAAACAAAAAAAAAAACAATCAAAATATACGTAGGTGGTACCTACTTGTTTTTATTTTCCAAATATGGAAAATAAAATTCAAAATACGTAACGTAAAAATTTTTCATTTGTTCATTTTAATTAATTCGCATAAAATTCGAAAATTATATTATTTTATTTTTATTTTTTAATAAAGGGGCGATCGTCGGACACGTGCTGACCAGGGGGGAAGAGGGGGGTCTAGGGAGGCCAAAAATGTGTTGACGTATAATACTTGAATGCCCCTCCCCCCCCCCGCCCAATAGAAAAAAAGGGGAATATCGTAATCGTTTTCTACGAAAATCTAAACAATAGCAAATATATGCGTCATTCGCGAAGATTTGAGCTCGAGAATTTTTTTTTTTCACCGAAATTTTCGATGGTCATTGAAAAGGTGAAAATTTCGATTTATATACGTATAAATTTTAAAAATATTTCATTATAATATATAGGTTAGTCATACTGTTATTATACTGTTCACGGCAAATTCAACTAAATATATAATCACCTATCTAGTGAATTTCGTGTATACCTTTTGCAGGGGCGGACTGGCCCAGTGGGCCGCTGTCCGTGTTTGGGTCGTGGGCCGGTGCCTGGTAAGTGGTACGATTATATGGTAATAGAATAGGAATATAGAGTGATGAGACGTAAACTAATAGGAGACAATGAGACAGAGTTTATTTGCATTTAAGTTTTTAAAAAAAAATGGAATCATTCAATCGTATAATTTTATTGTTTTAGTTTTAATTTAATTTTTTTAAACATTATTCATAAATAAAGAGACTGAAGATAATATAGTATTTACTAGCCATAATGTCATATTTTATACATTACATTTACATTTGATAAGTGTGTATGGTTTTTGGATATTATGGATCGCTAAATCATTGCATATATGTCAGGGTCTACCTTTTTTTTTTTTTCTGGACGATTTCTCAAGACGAAGTTGCCCAAAGTGCGCAAAGTGCTTGCGGTTTAACCACACACACACACACACACACACACACACACAAAGGGTAGGACCGCCGTTTATATTTGGGATAGGGGGCCGGACCCTACCCAGTCCGCCCCCGACCTTTTGGAGTTCCTCGAGGTGGTCACTTATCACCTCTCTTGTTCTTAATATTTCTATTAGATATCGACCAGTGCTTTAATAAATACTCGAATTTTTCACTTTTTGCTGACGACCTAGAAATGTAGTATTATGCCATTCTTACACCCGATGACTGTTTAAAATTACAGAATGATCTGGATAGCTTATCCCCTGTATGGTGTATAAGTAACGGCCTACATTCAAACGTATCTAAACGTAAAAAAGTTACTTTTTTACGTAATAACAATAATAACATTAATTACAATATCTTCCCTCAGGGGGACACATTGTGTTACGGGCATAGTAACCCCGAGGACCCCGAGCTCTAATGTATAGGGCAGCAGCTACAATACAGTATCACACTAAGGCTTAGATATGATTATATGAATAAAGGGGAGCGAAACTTAACAAAGTCCTCACTGCGATATGGAAGGCAACGAAAAACCAACATATCATATTTTTGTTAAGTATACGTTTTCATGGCAGAGAAGAATATTATCACGGCCCTCAGTCCCCGGCAGACCTTAAATGGTCAATAGAGGATGCTGAGAATCTCCGGTTCAGCTTTGAAGATTGGAACTTGGAATGTGAGAGATTTTTTAACAAGTAATGGTGAACGCAAATTATATTATTCAAGCAGCAGTGAGTTAAGGCATCGATATGGCGTAGCCGTCATAGTGGATAAAGAAGTAGATAAATCTGTGGTTGGATTTTTACCTACACCAGAGAGGGTCATGATGATTAATATTGCTTGCAACGAAGGGACTATCAATATATTATTCGTTTAATTGAGACGAAGAAATAGAAAACTTCTACGCAGACGTCAAAATCCTTATAGGAACAACAAAGAAACATGACATCACTATGATTTTGGGAGACTTTAATGCTAATGTTGGAAACATCAGCGGTTCCCAACCTCGGGTCTCCACTCAAATTAGGGTCGTGGAGATTTTTTTGACGGGTCGCGAAAGCATGTTTCACATATTATTTAATTTTCTTTCATATTTAAAATTTAGTTGTAAAAAAAAGATCGAAGAAGAAGAAAATATTATAAATAATTGGTATTTATTATGTCATTTTTATTTTTGTTTCCATTTTAAATTTAATGATGATGCGTGGCTTTTATTTAAAGTGATATTTTTGAACGGTTAAATGAGTTGAATATTGAAATGCAATGGGAATATCGGACAATAATTGTTATTGGGGAAAAAATATCAAAAATATTCATACGAATCTCGCACTATGTAGGGAAAAACTGTCTTGATGTAAAATTGCTACATTTTCTCTTCTAAGCAGTGAGTTTCTCGAAGATTCAACAAAAGTTATACATTAGATGACATTGAATTCCTTCTTCAAGATCACTTGGAAAAATTACAGTTTAAACTCGACCGGTACATACCACGAAACGTAGAATTCGGGAAATTCAGTTGGGTGAGAAATCTATTTGAAGTTTCTGTCTGCGAAGTTGGTGAGGATATTTGTGGTTTTTAAGATTCGAGCTAACCAAGTTTAAAAAGAAAATTTTTCACAAAAATTCCTAACTCGATTTTTTGCACAGCTCAATGACAAACCTATTTTGTAAAAGAAAGCTGAAAACGCTTCACTGGATCCAACAACGTACTCATGTAAAACTGGGTTTTCTGCCTTGGTTATCATTAAATCAAAATCCAGAAATTCTCTTGATCCACGATATATGGTGTGCACTTTCAATTAATATTCATTCCAATATTGAAGAATTTGTGGATAGTGTTCAGCATCGAGAAAGTCATTAAGTATAGATATCATTCTCATTAAATCATAGTAGTATACTCATTTTTATAATTCGTAACCAGTCTGCTATAACAAGCAAGTTAATAAATGCAAATTATTATTATTATTATTATTATTATTTTTTAGGGTCACGAACAGTTTAATTTAAAATATTAGGGTCACTCTCATAAAAGGTTGGGAACTACTGTAGTAGATGGACTTGGAGGTGCGCGTTTGGGTTGGGGGACAGGAATGAAAGAGGTGAAAAAAGTAAAACGTAAGAAATGTAAGAACATTTTGGATCTATCAACACTGAAAAATGATGGGGTAGAACAGAAATCGAAGGATAACATAAACAACAAATTCCTAGTGGTCAAATATGAACACCTAAACACAAATAATGTTAATATCAAATGGAAAAACATTCAATCAATCCTTTTGATAGAATGGACATTTTTAAAAATTTTTTTTTTAATGTTAAACTTTAGATAAATTTATAGTTTTAACGAATGAGCATTATGACTTTAATTTAGATATATATAGACAGACTTGGTAAAATACTTTTTTAATCTATATTTAATGGAAATTCCGAATACTTGCAAAAAATTATTCAAAATATATGTGTTCGAATACAATATGATATTTGTACCTACTCTGAAGTATTGTAAATATTTTTAGAATCCGTTTTGCTACATGTAAACTAGATTTCAATAATGAAAATATTCAGTAATATAATTATATATTATTATTTAATCGAATGTAAAAACAGTAAAAAGTAAAAAGTACGTGTATGAAGAGTTAAGTATATATATTTTTTTCAATTTCGATTCTGAGAAAAAAATTTACATTCGAGTCTGACGAAAACATACTAAAAAATATAATATATTATTTTAAACATGACTGAAACCTTAAAAGCATTTTTTTTTTTCAATAAATAAAATACTTTTCGAAAAAATTCAAAACAAAGTATATTTGGAATATTATTCAAATCTGTAAATAGATACAATTTTAGAATTTTAATTAGTGCGATAAATAATTGTGATTCTCACAGCTTGAAAATTTAATACGAACCTATACCTACATTTGTTACATATTTCAAAAATTGGAAAAATCGGCTAAGCTATATATAATGCGTGTTTTATGAGTTTGTAAACACTGTTTAGGTATACTCGGGAAGTTAAATATTATTTGTTAAAGGGATGGGACTTCAGCCCTCATAGCTCCTCCCTGTGTCCACCCTATTGACTCCCTCGACCCCTTTTAATTCGTAACGCGTTTCAAAATGTTTGTCCACTTTAAAAATAAGAAACAATCGCGCACTATTATATAGCTGAAATGGAAAGTATGGTTTTTAACGGTATTTCGAAATATTTTACTCGGAATTTTTTTTATATAAAACATTTGTTTTTTTACGTTCTATTAATAGATTTATAAAATATTTAATCTTATATTTTGTTTATGATGTTTATGAGTACTCGTGGATATAATTTTAATAAATGAAAAAACTCGATTCAACAAAAAACATATACTTTTATTTTTTATATACGTATATTTCGATGTTATCGTTTTCAGTACTCAATAACGACTACCTATAGCTAATAATATTATATCTAATCTCATATTTACCCATAATAATGCGTATAATATATAAAAAGTTGATTTTGAAAAAATTCAATTTCATCAAAAATAGGTACCTATATGTTGTAGTTAACGTATATGAATGGAATTGGAAATTTCATCGGCATTATATTTGATAAATTAAAACGTATATTTAGGTAATATAACGTTGGAAAAAAATGTACCTATGCCTTGTAATCATAATTTTAAAATAGTATTTAATATATTTTCTAAATATTTCTAAAAATAAATGGTTTTACGAATACCCAATATATAACGAATAGTATTTCAAAACAAATACCTATACTCACCTACTGCACAATGTTTGTATTTTATTTTAAAAGTTCAAGTTTTGAAAAATCTATACACATATTGTTATATTATACTTTATACTGCATATTTACATAATTTCACTTTACGGTATATATTATAACTTCAAGCTAATTAATATTTTACGTACATACATATATAGTCAACGATGGGCAAAGTTAATAATTAAATACTAATGAATTAGATACAGTTAAGTTTAGAAGAATAGTTATTTCAATGGTTACAATAGTTAAAGGTTAAAATCAGATTTTAGTTAACTATACGAGTACCTATATCAGTTAATCCAAAAGTTAAAGTCATTTTTTTTTTATTATCTTTATTGGAATATTCTCAATTGTGTATCGCTATATACATACCTACGAATTGTCTTTTTGTTTAAAATTACAAAATACAATATAGTTAATAATAAAATATGAAATATATAATAATATATAAAACGATAAAATATGATTTGTGTACAATAAATGATTAAATCTAATCTTCAAATAAATCGTATCCATTGCCTATTTTATTTAAAAACGTATACAGATTCCATACGAAACACACGAATAAAATAACTTCTAAATATTGATTTTTTAAATTTTTTTATTATTATTATTATTATTTTTTTATTTATATAATGAAAAAG
The DNA here is from genome assembly GCA_025469235.1 of Pemphigus obesinymphae. Lineage (NCBI taxonomy): Eukaryota > Metazoa > Arthropoda > Insecta > Hemiptera > Aphididae > Pemphigus > Pemphigus obesinymphae. The sequence continues at coordinate 57,969 of JAIPRL010001858.1, forward strand.
TTTAAATGATACATAATTTATTAAAGGTATACCTATAAAAAATTCAATATCAAAATGCATAATATTATAACATATTATACTATATAGAACCATTATATTATTATAAAAATAAATAAATTAAGAGGATGCTATATACCCACATTTGATGTCAGCTCCGTCTATTTAACAGATAGTAATGTAAGCAAAATCACACTAAGCAGATTTGAAATTTTGAGTATAAATACCTATTACGAAATTCAAAGAGAAGATAATGCTTTCGAGTGGACCTCGTGGGCTTTTTGTAAAAACATCATCTGACAAAAATGTTAACGCTATTCAAAAATATCAAAAACTAAAAATGCCGTAACTATTTATCGGAGACAATATTTTACGAAAATCCCACGGGGTTCACTCGAAATTTTTCTGCTCATTAAATTTCATAATGGGTGTAGCTCTTAATTCAATCGAAACGCCATCATTTCAATTCTGCGGGTATAGCGTCCTCTTAATTATACTAAACTGTCAATGAAAAAAAAAATGAACCAGTATTTTATCAATACCAGAGAGCCTATTCTCAAAGGTATCGAAAACGGTTTTCGATAAAGAATCAATCGAAAATATCTTCTGTTTCGATTTCCACTAAAAATGCTATTCGCAAACCGTTTTCGACCGCTAGTTCGATAACTTATACAACGATAGTGAATTTACCTATATCAAAAACGGTTTTCGACACTCGTCTTTATCAATTTTATTAATTATACTATTTAGGTATTATTATTTTAATATTATTATAAATTCACCGTGACATTATAATTATGGCGTTTGATGACGATTTAGATGATTATTTGTATAAATATATTATATTACGAATGTTCAAAACGAACCAAGGCGAGTTTTGCAACAACAAAATCCATTTATTGGTAAGTACTAAGTACCTACCCACAGTTATTCAATTATATAATTATGGTACCTATTTAACTTTAAAAGAAATGATTTGAATGACGATCGGCCTCCCCTCTTCGAGGACTTTTTTTTATACTATGAAAGTAATAAATAGGATAAAAAAATATCGTAAACATAATACGTTTTTTAGTGATTATTGCTTAAACTTAATAAATATGATACGGCAAATAGTTTTAAATAAATAAATATTGTTCATTATATTATCTATACAAAAAACAAAAATGGTCACCTACATATTTTATCTGTTTCTCTTAGTTTCAAAGTTACCTATACATGCTAAAAGTTTTTGAAAATTTCGAAAAACCATTTTTTCTCCATATTACCTATGTATGTATAGTATACATAGGTATTAACTTTGTATATTCCTTATACCTAAGGAATATACAATTATAAAAAATTCCATAAAAAATTATGGAACTCATTATTTAATATTTTTATATCACTAAACTTTTGATATAATTAAAATTTAAACGTTTTTGTACTTAATATAAAAATAGTAATTATTACTTAATATACTTATTATAAGTATTTCATTTGTATTATTGTCATTGATAACATTCAATAATAAGTGATTAATAAACGCTATAAAATTTTATAACAATTGAAAACGTCATGGAAAAAACAATGATTTAGTTCGATAATCGAAAACCACGTCGAAAGTAATTTATTCGATTTGTCAGGATTCGACAGAAGTTTGAGAATACGATTGATCGAAAATTTCTGATCGAATGAATATTTACGCGATCGAATATAGTGTCAATCAAATAATTTTTTTCGACAATCAGATTCGATACTTTTGAGAATAGACCCCCCAGCAGTGGCGTAACCAGGATTTAAGCAAAAGGGGAGGCCAATAAATACCATAATTAAAATAACATTTTTGTTTTTTATTATATTTAAAAAAGTAAAATTAGCATTAATAAAATATTTACTAATTAGTAGAATGCTTAATGCTTAGGTAACATTAATAATTAATAACTAATAAATTATAGTAAATAAATAATATGTAATAAATATAATGTTAATATTTAAATAAAAAACTGAAAAATAAACTTATTAACTAGGCAAAATATATTTTATTTATTGTGTCCAATCTAATATTTGCATCCTTCTGGGAGAGTTTTTAGAAAATTCCAACAAAATATCTTTCTCTATATTATTATAGTTTAACTCATCTTTATTTATGTTTGCTAACCCCAAGCTTAACTTTAATGCTACTTTAGATTTATACATATATAGATACTAATTTGATAATTTATACACATTTAATAGTTCAATAAATTAGAACTTGAATATTAGAATTTGATTTAAATATTAGAACGGCTATCTATGACTATGTATACATAGATAATACAATATCTTTTGTCTTATCACATATTATCGTGGTTAACTTAATGAAACTTGGTTACTGAATTTAACAAACACAAGTTTGGGTTATTTATAAGATAATAAAAAACATAATAGGTTTATCGTGAAAACATGCGTTAAGTTAATAATAAATAAGCCATAGACCTTATACTATAATTATAAGGCTACTATTGTTAAAATTAGATCATATAAAATTGCTATAAAAAAAAAAGGCTCATGGGAGGGGGAGGGGCCATGGCCCCTCTGGCCCTCCCTGTCTACGCCACTGCCCCCCCGGTAAAACCACCACTGATAATAATTTTATTGATAAAATGTACATGGGAAGAAATTAGCGAGCGGTTTTTATTTTCAGTTATTTGGACTGGTCAAAACTTTTGCCCCTTCCTTTTAAAAACTGAAATGACGCCACTGATATATTTTTATTATACTCTAAATAAAGTATCAATTATTAACCTTGTTTTTCTATTTCAATTTATAATAAAACATAAATGTTTAGAACGATTAATATTTTTATTTATATATATAAATAATTATTAACTAAATAAAAGTATTTTCTTAACAAAATTATTGAAATATTAGGTTATTTAGTGTTATATTATGTCCATATATAGGTATATATAGATATAGATAGGTATATTAAGGAAATTCGTAAAAAAATATTTAAATTATTTAAAATAAAATAATATAGATTACCATTTAAAAATCCATAGTTAATTTATTTATTTACATGATAAATGTGTTAAATAAAATAATATAAAATATATTATTAATTTATAATATAAAGTTGGATTTTCTGAAATATATAAAAATATTATTTTGTATTTAATTTTCAAATATATGTTTTTATTTATTTTTTTGATTTATAGACATTAGATTTGCGGTTGACTCCAATAAGTGATCATGAACTTGTCTGTTTTCAAAGATTAAAGAATTTAAAACATGTTCTTCTGGAGAGCCCTCCTTATGTTAATCATGACGGTGATGCAACAATTACCGATTTGGGTATGTCAGGATTCTGTCATAATAACTATGATTTTCACTATCCATACATTCAAATATTGATTGATAGAGAAGGCGAAGTAAATTTGAGAAGAGTTCATGAAAGGTAAGTGTTCATTTAAACATAATACAATTTTTTAAATATTTGGTTGTCGTTTTTGTTTATCGATATATAATATTATACTCTGTTCACTCAAAGATCAGTAGTGGGTGGCTAACTTGTGCGCAGTGGTTTCATTCTAAGCTTTAGAACGAAACTCGTTCGCTATTTTCTATAGGAGTACCGCATCATAGCATTGACAACCAACTTGTTCGCATAATTTAAAATCCATTGTGCCTACTCAGTGACCAGTGCGAGGTAGCGTATTATTTTGTACTCTGGGGTCGGTACACCAGCGCGCTCTGTTTATTACATGGACGTATGACGTGTAATTTACATAATTTTAAATACAATTGTAATAAGAATTATTAATTTATTAATTATTATAATTATTTATTACAAAAAACTTTTTTTGCCCATATTGTGAATGTCCTCTTTATTATAATACATTAATAATTTAAAAAAAATTATTTCATAACGTATAAATTATTACTATCATATTATTAATTATTATTATTATATATTATTAAACAAAAAACCTTTAAAAATAGAATAATCATCAAAATATATAAAAAAAAAAATAAAAAAATAAAAATATAATATAATATAGCTACCGCGTATACCTACTCGGTATGACCAAACATGCTGCATAACCGGTGCACAGAGCTGTAACATCAACAAGCGGATTTCGAATTAAAATACTGAATAGGTTGTTGATTTGATGGGAGAATCATTTGACTGCCGCCTATAAAAACTCGTCGCTGCCTTGCACTGATTTTATAGTGAATGGAGTATATATATTATAATGTTTATATTATTATATTTTTATCACAATTAACCGCTCTTCACTGGGTTTTTAGATAAAATTCCTTTATTAATATTTAAAAATTTTTTAAATTAATAGCAAGATGTTGACTCTCAAGATTTAAGAGTTAATATTTGGTGTTTAATATTTTTTGTGATTATATCACTGTACCAATATTGGTACTCAATCTGATTAATGAAACCGAAAGTATAGAGATAATATTAAACAAAATTTGTATGAATAGCATTTCAATATATTTTTGGTATATAATACATTTTGTATGTACCTATTATATATAATATAATATATATGTAATATGTATATATTTTATTATTAGAATTGAAAATTGATTGTTTTCTCTATGTAGTATCAGATAGATATATGAAGTGGTAAACTCAAAATACAACACTTATTATATATTTTAATTAAAAAAAAATTATATACATAATAGTTACCTATCTAAACTTAATAAAATAAAGGTGTCTTTAAAAATATTTCATTGTTTAAATTTATAAAAATTCTCATTTTAAGTAGCATAATTTTTCCTATATTTCCCATTAAATAGATGAATACATAAATATTACTTGCAGATTATTATTAACACCTAGTAGTCTAACTTATATAAATTATAAATGTTATTTCAATTCGTATATAAAACACAGCCGATTTTATAATTATTTTTAAACTGTATGTATTATTATATTTTAAAAAATTATATATTTACAGTTCAAAACTTCTACGATGAAATTAAATCTGTATGATATAGGATCGTGTATAATATAATATACTCTTGTTGTAATCTAAGATCATGGTTGTAACTATCATTGGTCTTTCAATGGTGATTTCTGCCAATACCATAGGTGCAATAATTATTATAAGTCAATATTATCTAAATTGTAACTTTTAATACTTATAAGCACCTTGTTGTAGCTATTATTGTTTCTCAGAATTAAGGATAACATTTTATTTTTATTTAAGAAGTTATAAATCACTGTATCTCCATATAAAAATCACAGATATTATATATGTTATATATACAGTTATCTGCTGTACGTTGGCCTGTACGGTCGTATTGCGTTTTTCATCGGTCTCTTATCGTAATTTCTGTTTTATTAACGATATATTCCCGTTATATATCGATATACCAGATGTCTTTTGTCTTTACGTACTATATTTTGTTTTATTCTCTCTACCTCGTATCTATTTAAGATGCCGGTATGCAATAACTGTTCCGTTAATATTACTAAAGCACCCTTCATAACATGCATTGATTGTGACTTAACATGGCATGCAAAATGCCAAGAACTCACTAAAGAGAATATCGACTACATAAAAGAAGCTAATAACATATGGCGGTGCAGCGAATGCGCTAGCGCCAAAAAAATCTCTCTTAGACTTGAAAATCCTACCAACCCAGAAAATATCGATTTATTTAAGATCAAAGAAATTATTTTACAACTCAAGGACTGTTTTCAACATCTCAAGGACGATACAGCCAAAAATTTTGAAAACCTGAATATTAAATTCAGCACTATTGATAAAATTATCACAGAAAATCAAACACTGAAGACTCACATATCCCAACTGGAAAACAAAATTGAAGCCATGGAACGTCGCCAAATCGCCAACGACATTATCATTGATGGTGTCCCTGAAAATAAAAATGAAAACTGCATAATACTTATTAAAAACATTGGTAAAGAGCTAAATGTAAACATAAGTGATTCTATGATTAATGATTGTCATAGAGTCGGTTTTAACCATAATAATACACGCCCTA
>JAIPRL010001859.1:0-71260 GCA_025469235.1 Pemphigus obesinymphae
TGTAGCTTCGATAGTAGACAAATTGAGAGAGAATAGATTAATATGAATTGGGCATGTATTAAGGAGGGATGAGACTGATACAGTAAGATTAGTATGTTAAATGCATGTTGTTGGTAAGAGGGTTAGATGAAGACTGAAAAAGAGATGGGGGGGGATGTGATCGCGAGTGATATGAGGAAGGTGGGAGTAAGTGAAGAAGATGGGGGAGATAGAGTTAATTGGAAGTGTAGGAGCAGGGTGGCCGACCCCAAATAGTTGGGAGAGAAGGCAAAGGAGAAGAAGAAGATTTATGCCTATTGGTGTGTGGTCGTGACGTTGTACAAGTACCAATACACTCAGTTATAGGTACATTCGAATATTTCCACCTGGGGACAATTTATAGTTATACAAAAATCCGAAAATGAAAAGTTCGACTGGCTTAACATGTTCTTAGTAGGTATATCTACTATAATTTATTTTACCCATTATATTTCACGGCAAATGTATTTAAAATTGTTGAACTTCCGTGGTATTTTCACAATTTTAATTGAATTTATATTAATGTGTAGTTGTGACGTTGTGTCGAACCGTTACACTCTGGCGAGTTCTTATAAATATCCGAGAATAGTAAATTCGATCAATTTTCGGATTACGTACTTTATCAATATATTCATAAAAAATACTTTAGGGAAAAATGGTTTTCCCATTTTCCACCAAAGCCGGAATATTTTTAAATTTATCAAAATTATTAATATTGAATTATATAAAATATATAATAATAATTAAAAAAAAAAAAAATGCTTAAAATGTCAATAATATTGATATTAAATAATATTATATTTTCTAAAATTTCGGTAACCGACTATTACGGATTCCGATAAAATACATACATCGAGGTACACGAATTTAACTCAAAAGTAGTTCTATTAATAAAGTTTTGCACTCAAAAAATGTTACACTTATAACTTATAAGGCATCACACCCGAAAGTAGTTTCACTTACAAAGAGTTGTTTCAGAAAGGTGATCTATACTCTAATTAGTATAATAAAAAATCGCAGATAATTATTATTGTATTATAGTATTATATCAGATTATTCTACATTAAAATCTATAGATACTTTAAAATATCAATTTAATTAGATATAAATAATAAAAATAAAAATATTTTATTACGTCACCAATAAGAAAAAGCAAATTATACTTTGAATTTAAATTCAATAATATTATACGATTATTTCATTTTTATAATGTATATTTTTATAGACATCAATAATGCAATAAAAATAGAAAGAAAATTAGAGAAACGGGAGACATATGATGATCTAAAATCAATAATTATAAATCATCAAAAAGTAATCAAGTGAGTAAACTAAATTTTTTTTAATTAAAATAACTTATATTAATATATTATCCAATTTAATTGATAAAAATGATAGGTAAGGTTAAGAGTGTTCAGGTGAAGAGAGTGGCAAGTTACTCCTCTTCAATTTTTTTATTTTATCTTCGTGATGTTTTTCTTAAAATTCTAAATCATAAAATCAATCAACTAATTAATTTTAATTTACTTATTATGCACTGTAGTCTATAGATAGGATTAACTTAATTATTATAATATACTCGTGTTTGGTTGTTACAAACTAAAATGACTCATAATTTGTTTAATATAAATTAATATACAATAACTTGACATCGTAAGAATAACAATACATATCTAATTAAAACGTCCGCCTGAATGCAGAGCGAAAAACAATCATAACTGGCATTGTACAAGGTTATAACCTTACAATGTTGCAGGTTATCCACCAAACTTATGTTCCTAATTAAAAGTTATTTTTTTCATATAAATTTGAATAAAATATCTATTTTAAATATTTTTTAAGATAGAATTATCCTACATAAATATCATATCAAATTACTAAATGTCTTCCTTTATAATAAATCTGTTTTTAAATTATAAGCCATTCAATTTCAAGAAAATAACTATCTACCTAGCTTTTATTCTAAGTATAAGTGTTTTATTTTGTTTTACAGAAAATTAAATGACTATTATGACATTTTCCGACCTGTATTATTAACTCAGATATTTGTGACATCATTATCACACGTAGCTATTTGGTTTATTACTGCCATGGTAAGGTGTAATTTATACTTTGAATTAAAATAATTTATTTTATAATTTTAAATTAAAGTAAGATCTTATTCAACTTTAAACGAGTGCATGATTTCAAATATACAGTATAGTCAATATCAACGTAAAAAAATATACTTAATGAAATAATATTAAGAATAAGTACTGCAAACAGTTAATATTTTTCCTTGAACAAGCCGGTAAAGAATCCAAATGGATAATATGAAACAAGAAGAAATATAAAGTTGGAAAGGCTATACAGTAAAATAAATATTAAAATGTTCCTGAAGGCAAAACGAATTAAATGGGCTGGCCATGTTTGGCGGGCTGGCGGAAGTCTAATTCGAAATGTTCTGTTTAGCAATCTACATAACGAAAATTCGGCCAAGGGGAAAATCCATCAGCGGTGGTTGGATAGAGTTATGAAAGATGTTGCAAAAGTGGATGATATAATGTAAATAGGAATGGTAAGAGATCGGGGATCGAGAGACGAGCTTGGTGGAAGCGTATAAATGTAAAAGGCCATAAAGACCTATTTTGACCCTTAAAAATAATAATAATAACTTGAAATTTGACTACTGAAAAATATTTATTTTATGGAAATTGGATCAGTTTATGATAGATGTATATATATATATTATATAGTCAAGGGTGGGCATCAACGATTTAATATAGTGTATTGTAAACCTATCTATTAGATAATTTTCTAGTTGAAAAATCTGTGCTTAAATTATTAACTAGGTAGTTAATTTTTGAAAATAAAACTCAAAATTTATTAGGTACTTGCAAGAAACATTTTTTTTTATAATATTAAAAATAAAGTACACTGAAAAATGAATAGCACCTATGTATTTCTATTTGCAATAATGAATTACTTCTTTTGATATTTTGAATAAAAATGGTCATTGCAGTTAAATGTACAAAATACATAAATGGATAAAAAAAAAAACGTATTAACTAATTGATTTAAGCCAACGTAAATCAGTTTTTCACTTTTAACATTAACTAGTTAAGTAATTAATTAACTTTTAACTATTTAAAAAATATTATAATTAACTAAACCTTAACTGATTAATTTTATCATTAACTTTGCCCATTATTGTATATAATAAAAGGCACAGAATTGGTCGAAAATCAAATCATAAATATCCATAACCAAATAAAACAACAGTGCCGAAAATAATCTCGATATAAATACCTAGAGCAGTCGCGATGTGAACATGTCTATTTCCAAGTGCTCCTTACACCGAATCTGCTACTAGCTACGTTCAAAATTTTCACCTGCTGAGACACCGGAACGACATTCCCGTAAACAACAACGATCCCCAAACCAAAATTTCACTGAAAAACGACCCTATATCTTTATTTTTTTGGAATGGAAAATAGGCCCGTTTTAATATAGAAAAAATTTTTTATTTTTATTATTCATATAATTTTATTCGTTTCATAATATTATTAAGAATATATATTTAAAATAATACATTACATTTTATCTATATGTACCAAAAATTAGGTGTTAATGTATATTTATTAAGAGGACACCACACAACTGATTTTTAAAGGGTTCTGTATAGGTAATATTTATGAAATTTAAAAAGAAATAAAAATCCATCAGTTCAAAAATTTTTGATTATATTTATAGAATACTATAAATATAGTTTTGTATCAATATAATTTTTAATTGTCGTATAATTACGATATTTGTTAAAAAATATGTTTACGCATTTTTCATTTTTAGCAACTTGAGAATATTGTAGAAATATGAAATAAAAAATAAATTATAAAAAACAATATTTTCTAGCGACTAATGTAGCAGATTTTTAATATATGCATTTTTACGCGTTTAATGATTTGTTCGAAAAATCAAAAAATTTATATTTTAACAGCTCAAAAAAAAAAGAATAAATGAAAATATGAAAAATCGGGCCCATCAGTTGCTAGATATTGTTATTAATTTTTTTATTAATTTATTATTATTCATATTTCTCATATGTTTGTAATTTAATAAAAATGAAAAATGCCAAAGAAAGTTTTTCATTGAAAAATTGTTAGTGTCAAGTCAGAATTTGATTTTTTTTTCATATAATTTTATACTTATTTTATATATTATGAATGTTAGAGTATATAGTATCTAACAATAGATCTAAATAGTTATTTGAAACTTAAAATAGAATTTGTTGTTTTGTGCATAATATAAAAAAATTAAATAAAACAAGTTAATAAATGATATTTAGTTATAAATTGTTTGCAAGCTATATATTATAAAAAAAACTATTTTGGTAAAAACCACAAATGTATTATGTGTAATAGTTACGCATTATTCTTAATCACAATTTGATTTTTTTTACTGTTCTTATTTCAGTGATAAGAATCTCTAAAATAAGAACAGTAACAAAAAAGTGTCCGAAAATTTTCAAAACAAAATTTAATAAGGTTTAACGGTTTAAGGGATGCTTTATTTTGAATAAGCTTTAGTCCCCCCCTGCAATTATTTTCCACTTTAACCACTGTAAATAACGTTGTAATTATTAAACCTTTCATACATTTGCAACTTTGCATACTATAATTGTATAGAGAAAATAGCAGCTGTGTTTCTTGATGTATAAAAGGCTTTTGACTAAGTGTGGCACAAAGACCTTCTTTACAAGGTTCACCACATAGACTTAACAAAAATTATAGACTCCTTCTTAGACAATAAAACCTTTAGAGTAGGATTAGAAAATTATCTTCAAACAGCAGAAAAATTACTGCGGGGATACCTCAGGGCTCGTGACTTTATCAACCCTTTATCTTATTTACATTAACAACATCACGATTAACTCAAACGTAAATCTGGCACTCTTTGCGGATGATACGCTTTTGTACAACAAAGATCGTAATCCAACAAGTGTGATAAACAGTCTTCAAAGAAAATTAGATATCACCACCAAATGATTTTAAAAGTGGCGTTTACGCATAAATACAGTCAAAACTACAGCAATCTTATTTAATCACCCCATTCCCAAAAATTTAAAAACTACAAATCAAAAATCACCAAATAAAATGGTAAAATGCGTAAAATAACGCAAAATATCTAGGCATCACCTACGAAACTAATTTAAGCTTTTCTTCGCCCATGAAAAATGCAATCCAAAAGGCAACAAGACTTCGGGGAATACTTTATCTAGTAATCGGGAGGATCAGTCCCGTCCCGACCAAAACAAAAATATGTATCTTCATAATGTATGTAAGATCTGTACTGACATATGGGGGGACCGTCTTGGGGTTCCAATACCTCTGATTTCAACTGGAAAAAGATAGAAGCAGTACAGAATATCAGCCTTTACACAATCTTTGCCGCCCCTTCTTATGTAAGGAATAAAACCCTTCTTGAAACATTGATTAAAACTTATTAGAAAGCTAATTTACCCCAAACCTGGGCCTAGAGGCTAGAAATCAAAGAAGTTGTTACCGTCATTTAATATATAAGTGCAACTATTATTAACCGCCCCTAAATGTTTATTTCTCCAGGTACAATTCAGTTACTAATTAAAAAAACTACCATGGAAAAAGGTCCTAGGTGAGGATACTATTACAAACAAGGCATTGAAATTCCTACCGATTAATAAAATCCTTGAACTAACCAACATCTTAAACGGGTGCTTAAGGTTATATTAATTTCCGGACGTACAGAAGAGAACCACTATAGATAATAATTTCACTATAATAAAAATAATTTATAACTTTATTTTTCCTAACAATTTATGTACTACAATTTAGAATATATATTTAGGTATTTTCTATTCCCATTGCAAATCATTCAGCTGAAAGATGTTTTTCTAAATTAGCACGTTTATAAAATCAGAATATAGAATAGCTCCTGTTTTCAGGAAATTGTAACTAATGGTTTGTGTTCTGAAAGTGACATTTTAGAGGTATATGTAATAATTGAAATAATTTTTAAAAAAATACAAGAAAATTATATTTATGTAACAAGTATACAAAGTTTGTAAAATGTTTTTAGTGAAAAGTTATTAAAACTCATTATGTTATCATATAGGGTGTATTATTATACCTAATATAATATATATTCTATATAGGTACGTATAAACTATAATAATGTTAATTTTTTTATAAAATATATATTTGTTAGGTAGTGAAAAGTGTTTTTGACAATGAGTTTTGTTTTATGTATTATAATATATTTCTTTATTATAAATACGTGATTTTAAATATTATAATTGAGATTCGTAGGTACTTCCAAAATATTTCCCAATTTACTGAATAACCAGGTATTTATTTATACAATCGTAACTTTATAAGTATATTTATCATAAAATAATTTACTAATAATAACAGCAAAACACATATTTATAATAATCACTTCCGTAGGTAATATATTTAATATGATGTATATCATGAATTTGAATAAATCAAAAAATGATATTTAAACATATTTTTAAATATATATATATATATATTTAATATGTATACATATTTTAATCAGTAAAAATAACTAGTAAATAATGTTTTATATGATTTGTAGGCTTTTTCTAATGGTGATATTGGAGATTCTACATTGTCACTGAAATGTTTGGTAGCACTACCCGTGTTTACATTTCAACTGTTTATGACATGTTTTTTATTTGGATCCATTGAAGAAAAAGTAATTATACTACATACATTTGTCAATTGTTGCTTTTAAATTTGTTAGAAATATTCTAAATTAATGGTAATATAAATCATAAATTTGTTTATACATCTACCTATATGATATTGAATGTCATTATTACAGATGCACATCACTATTCACTATAAATAATAAATGAAATTCCGTTAATAATAATACCGTTTGGTACCCAATATGTTAACAAACATAAAATATTATTAACTTTAATTGATAATGAGAATTTTTTTTAACTATTCGTTTAAAATGAAAATTTTTTCTTATTTTACATAATAGTCATAGTCATGAATATCTTTTATATTTTACAACTTGTCGATATTTAATACCGAAAAATTATATAATATATTATGATGTATCGTTTGTATTTAACTTGCATTAAATTGATTCTTCTAGGGAAAATAGGTATGAAATAACGGGTACTCATTAGGAGTTATTTATTAAATAACAGTATTGAGGTTTTACCATCTTTATTGATATAAATATTATTAACACAGTCCAGGTATATTTTGATCACGCCTCGTATTATTTTAATTTAATTTTTTTTGTTATTATCATGAGTTTATTAAGCATTTTTAATCATCAAATCAAAATTTGTTATGTTATCAGTAGACAAATTCATAAACGTACACTGCACATTTAATCGTATTAGCCAAGACTAGGCATTAATGAGTTTAAATTAAAATTAAGCTAAAAAGTTAAATTAATTAATTAAGTTACTTAACGTGTTATTTTTTTTTTCAAAATAACTTTTAACTTAATAAATTATTTACAAATTAAAATGTTAACTAAGTTAACTTTATACAAAAATATATATAAATTAAGTTAAATTTGGTCCAAAGAATAAATAGAATTTTCTAAATGAGGTTTTACTTTTTAGTATAGTATATTAATTTTATTAATTCTACTGTTTAGATATATTATTATTTATACTTTATATAAACAGGGTTATAAAAAAAACTATAGTATTGCTGTCAGTCGTGTCTCTCGTTATCTTCGCATTATTTTTATAATATTTAGATGTCAAGTAATATTGATATTTTGGGAAAATTATATTCATGACAAACCAGCGTAAAGACTAGTACACTAGGGGCATGAGGTAAATATTGTGGTAAATGTTCGTTTTATTGAGAAAATTTAACTTTTCACTTATAAAGTTAATAAAAAAATATATTAGTAACTTTTAACTTAACTTAATTTTACTACACTAACTTAACTTAACGAGATAAAAAAAATCATTATCTTGCCCAGCCTTGGTTTTGGCAATTATTAAAAATTATAAGAAAGTTTATGTTTACTCAGGGAAATTTTAACTTTTATATATAATTACAAGATTTAGAAGTAACAAGTTTCTCTGAACATTTGAAACTAGTTGCAAGTTACAGTTGTAGAAATTATGTTACAAATTACATAAATTTATAGTGATTCCTTATAAAGATTTTTTTTCAATAAAACAATGATCACAGTTGGTCATTTTGTGTGCAGGTTTTATAAGCAAAATGTATTAGTATATAGTTAACTAGGTAATGTAAATATATATAGATCTGAAAGAAAGCCCATCCCTGGTTTTGATTAAAAATATTCGTTGCTGATGTAAGCCCAGTACAAATTAATGCAAATTTGTAAAGCAGTATTTGGTTTTCCAAAAGTGTTTTCTCTACATTACGTTTAAATGTAAAAAAAAAAAATTAACTTATTACCGATTTTGAAATGAGAATAGAGTTTACTAAATTAACCTCTGATCGTTACATATATCATTAAATAATGAAATATGCAGTGCTGGTACCTAATTTTTTATGAATAAATTGAAATCTGAAAAAATAACGTAATCTGTTTCTTATATTAATTCATAATATATCCAATATGAGGAAATCAAAATACTATACCGAGACTCGAGAGATTGCACTGGTTGCACCTTTGTAGTTAAGGTAACCCCAACATCAAACAATTATTTAGAATAATCGCATAAAATCATAATGTATTTTCATTTTTAAGACAAAAACGTGTCCCTATAAAAAAATTTTTTGTTAATCTTCAGGATATATAACTAGGACTTTAATTTTTAATTTTCGTGTAATTACTATGAATAACTTTATGAATTTGTTATTTTATAAATTATTATCATGCGTACAGTTAGTTTATTTTCTGTCCGAGTTTTATGCTACAATATTTTTTTTTGTAATCAGCTTTTAAAAATATTTTTTAATCCTTTCATATATGGTTTTTATTTTATTTAAGGTCTAAATTTAAAATCTAGTGTCCTTCAGTAATTCAGCGTTCTACAAATCATAGGTTGCTGTATTATAGAGGTATAATCAGTAACTGAGTCGTTACAATCTTCGTAAATCGTAAAATATAACAATATAATGTATGTGTATCTTATGAATAAATAAAACTTAAAATGTTTGTTTGCTATTTAGAAAGATGCCATAATTTTCGCATTATACAGCAGTAATTGGACTGATATGGATATGAAGAGTAAAAAGTTAATTTTGTCCGCAATGATACAGAATAATTCTGCCCAGCCAAAACTGAAGTTTACAAAAACTAAAATCGTAAACTTGGAAATGTTTTTAAATGTAGGTACAAATGTATCCATAAAATTCAAATGGATAAAAATAAACTATATTTTAAATAGAGAAAAAACTCATTTAACTATAATTATTAATAATATTGAATATATTACTAATAAACTACCTATACATATAAACTGAACACAATTATATTGAATGATAAAAATATTAATTTTAATCTCATTCCATTTCCATCATAATTGTATAACGTGACTTATCATGCTATCACGTATAATGTATGATTAAATTATTCGACATATTTTTATGAATCAATATTATAATCCAGCGATTTCCAACCTTTTTGTTTTTACCAATTTTGAAAAAAAAACTTTGAGGTCCCGAACTAAAAATGCAGATAAAAAATATACACTAAAATATAAACGACTGATGAGTTTTGAGGAGCTATAAATAACGAACAATACAACTTAGAGAAAAGAGATTTATTTTATTAAAATCAATAGATAATCCTATTTTTACAATTATGTTTTAAAAATAATATCACCAAGATGGCGGCCATCAGCAGCAATACATTTTTGAAGGCGATTCTTGAAGTTTTCGTTTACTTTTCGGCACATTTCTATGGATATGGCAGAAATTTCTTGAATAATTCGCTCCTTCAGATCCTCTAAGGTATGGGGATGATGTTTAAAAACTTTGTCTCTGAGGTAGCCCCAGAGAAAAAAATCACACATATTAAGATCAGGTGAGATTGCCGACCAACCCATGTCTTGTCCCGTATGAGAGACCAGATTTGCAGGGAACAATTGTCGCAAAACAATAAGAGACCTTTGAACTGTATGGGCTATAATCCTATCTTGTTGAAACCATATCCCCTAAGTCATGTTCTTCAACCCATACGAAGAAACGAACATTAATTCAGAAATATATAACACAAGAATGATATTACATAGGAAAATAAAAGTTGGGAACAATATTACATAGGAACAAACATTTCAGGAAAGTATAACACAGGAAAGTTATTGCGTGGAAAAATAAAAGGCGAGAAAAATATTACACATACGTAATACAGAAATTATACTGCAGATGGTTCTTATTTTTAAACTATGAAATTTTTAATTATGCAGCCCTAATTTAAAATGCCGTAAAAAAGTGATTATTAAATAATAATAATAAATTATTAAGTTATTGAACCATATCTCCCTGTGTTACATATCAAGAGTGAAAATTTTTGAGTAATCGAAAACGAAAAATTTGAGTACCGATAACGATGCTACAAAATGAGATACGATACCGATCTCATCAGCTACCCTCCTCCCGACCCACCCACACACACTCAATACCTTAAAAATTCAAAAAGATCCTGAGATTATACTGCATTTACTGCATTGTTTGTACCACCTCCATTTTCTTACAATCGAAAATTCGAATGGGATAGGAGCAACTTAACGATAGCTTCCCCTATATATATTGAAAAAAATTAATATATAAGCTGCAACGCATTCAACAACAATCAGAACGTGAGTGGACTGGATCAAAATGTGTTGTAAACTCTGGTATATATAACATATTAAAAATTACTTTTTTGGGTAATCTAAAACTGCATTTTGGATAGCTCACAACTCAAGGATAAATGGATATAGTGCATCATGATTTTGGCTACCCCCTCTTTTGCTTAAAGCCTCTATCCATGGATACCTATTGAGTTGCATGGGAGGGACATGTCCCTCTCCGAGGAATACCCAAAAAAATTTTTTTGAGTATATTAATTATATACCGAAAAGTATAAAACACTTTGATATCAATCCAAGTCCAACTTGACTGATATTAAATTCGCAGTGGTGCTTCAAAATTTTCCCTTCCTCTGGAAATTCCTATGCTACTAAGGAATCGTGCATATTCATCATATTTATACCACAGTGCATATTGAAAGTGCATGTACCAATCTATAATGTCTGAGTGAACTATGGTTAAAATTAAATGTTTTATATTTATTCGGAAAATGTACCTCCCTGTGAGGATTTTTAGAAGTAATTTTCTGGACATGCCTCTTTGAGCATCCTAAAATATAATGTGTCTCATTGGAATAAGGTTTTTACATCAATAAAATCAGTTATAGCAAAACCAGAAAAAAAAAAGAACAAATTGAAGGAGATATTTTAATGTGTGTACTCCGATGTATCCTCTATCTATATGTTGTGTTTCAAGTTCACTTCGTTGAAAACTTAAGTGTGCTATCCTATTCCAAAAAAGTAAAATAATTATCACACTCATGCAATTACTTACCACAGATTAATACTTTCCTGATTTGTATATTCCCGTGTAAAAATTTCCTGTTTAACACTTTTCCGATTTTAACATTCCTGTGTAATATTTTTCCGTGTAATCTGATTCTTGAGTTTTACTTTCTCGTGTAATATTTTTCCTGTGCAAAATATATTCCTGTGCAATATTTTCCCATGACATACTATTTCTGCGCTATATATTCCTGTATTTTACGCAACTCCGTACAAAACACCAAAATACACAGCGGCAATGAAATCTCAAAAATCCCTTCATTGCACCACTGTATATATATTATATATATATATATAAAGTGCACATATTAAGTCTGTAATTAGAAAAAAATACTATATAAGAAGAATTAAAAATGATATTTTGTATAGAGAAAGAACTTTGTTATATTCAAAAGTTATAAAAAGTTGGTAAACTCGTGAATAATTAAGAAATAAATGAACATATTAAATAGGAAATTAAAATAAAATTATTTATTCATCTTACATTGGATGAAAAGAAATATGTAGGTAGATATTAATTTCTCGCAGTTTTAACCAAAATTAGTGTGTCCACCATTTTTTATTTTTTGAACATCGACAAAAAATCTGAAACCAAAATTATGAAATTAATATTGTATACAAATGTACATGAAAATTTCAAACCACTAATCATTTAAACAAGATATTTAGTATATTTTGAAAAAATATCATCAAAAAATAAAAGTCAATAATTATCATATACAATTTTTCTCAATCAAGGTTTAAAACCGGTTCCAAAAACCGGGATATTTCCGAGAACTATTAATCGGTTTCTCAATATTACAGTTTTCAATTTACAATCATTTTTATATTTCATTCATAATAATTTATATTGATAAATGGTTCTTTGAAGATTAAAAAAATAAGGGGCAACCAATAACTAGTTTAAAACTTTTTCCCACTTTCAAAATAACCACTTATATATACTTTTCTCAAACATTAATGTAAGTTAATAATTTTGCAGTATTATAGGGAGGTACATCCTTACTCTAAAATTGGTATTAATTTTGTTTAATATAAATTATATAATAATATAATACTATTTAATGATAATAAATATTAAAAGGATACCACACATTTGTTTTTAAGGGGTTTTGTTAGGCAAATTTTATGAAATTTTAGAAAATGAAAATCCAACAATTTAAAAATATTTCAATATACCTACTTGTAATTTATAATACCTAAGTTTAAAAACATTTCCGTATTAATACCATTTATTTATTTTTGTGTAATCACAATATTTATTTAAAAAACACGTATAAAAATGTTCTCGCATTTCTAATAGTACATATTGTTTAATTATCGTAGATTAATGATTTTGTTACAAATAGAAAGATGAGAACATAAAATCTAATTGTGCACCAATATATTGCGATTAAATAACTCTATCATGTTTTATAAGCTGTTCAAAAATGTAAAAATCTTAATCTCAAAATTGACTATTGTATATAAACTAAAATTTTTAATAAAATTTAGAAATCTAATGTATGATTATAGTTTAAGTTCTCACCTTTTATTAGTACCAAAATAATTTTATTATTGTACAATAATTTTATAATCTATAGCATTGGAAAGGCGTTTTTTGCCTTATTTTGAATGGGTATGGTGTTCTCTTAATAAAGGATGTCTTTTTTATTATTTACAGACAATGCAAATTTGTTACAAGACAGTTTCAATGTTAATAAACTATAATAAAAACAAAATAAATTAAAATATTATTTATTTTTCCAATAAATGTAATTCTTTTTTTTTATTCAAAAATAATAGTACCTATTTAATGTACACTTAGATACTTATCTTATAACATTATTGAATTTTGAATTGTTTAACAGTTGCACTCTAGTAAATATTGTATTCAATTATAGCACCTAAGTAGTGAACTATTGTTATGTACTATTCAACTTATAATATCATTATATTTTATAGATTTTTATAGAAGTAAGAGATTTAATGAAAAATTAATTATATATCATATAATGTATATTTAAATTTTTAGTTAATCATGAAAAATAGATTTTCTCTAAAGAAAAAATAAAATGCCGGTCAGTAGGGGATGGAAACATCGTAGAAATCGAATACGGAATCATCCAGGATATTATATAAAGTATAATTCAATTAAATATTCAGATATATTATAGGTACAATACATAATTCAAAACATTAAGTAGTAAATATTATGACGATAAGAAAATGTATTACAAATTTGTCCACCTACCGCATATATATGATAAAATTATTGTGTTTTTGCAATTCAGATAATGGATTACAGCATTTATCCACATATAATATACACATATTCATAACGAACGTCCCAGTCGGACGAGACGATTTTAAGAAAAAGAAAGGTTCGGTCGGACGTAGAACGTCCGATGAGCGCAAATACGACGTCCACGGTGTTTCGAGAGTTTGGTTATAACGCCCTGGCCGAATTTTTGTTAACGCATTTTTTCTTCCCAGCTCAAAAAAAAAAAAGACGGGAATATAGACAAATAAAAAAAAAGAAAACAACCGGAGAATAGCTAAAAACGGTAAAGGCAAAATAATACACATCGGGTGTGAATGAGAACCGTTTGGAGAATTAAATAAATATTCTAAGAGGCTTCTCATGAAAAAAAATGCTCTTAAATTCTTTATCAACTTTATATATTAGACGAGAAGTTCCGCTTCTCATTGGGAACAAGCCTCCAATCCTCGAAAAAACTAAATTTTTTGTACTTATTTCTAACTATTAAATTTAATTAAACTATTATATTCAATTTAATTTGAGTACGTAGGTGTAAAAAAATGAATAAAACAAAAAAACACAATGTTATTTTTATAATAAAATATTTATTAACAGTAGTTATAGAATATAACAGTTAGAATGCGTTAATTTACATAATGCAATAAACACATAATTTCAATGATAATTGACAAATAAATAATATTATATTATATGGAAAAAAAAATTTACTAGATAGATAATTTGAATACATATATGATTAAATGATATGAAACTTAACACAGAAAAAATTTGTCATCAAAAATATTTTTACATCATCAGTATCTTCAATATAGATTAGTGCCAAACAACTTCTACGTATCTTCATGTTTGTTTTCTGAAAATACGCATATATAATATATATATAAATTAGATGTAGTTTACACAAAGAGTCAAAACTGGTTTAAATACATTTTTTTATCCCGAACCCTAGAACAATGAAAACCCTTTATTAACCCAGTAACTTGAATCCGAAAATGTTGAAAAACTTTTTTTAACACGAAAACCAATAACAAGGTAATTGTTTACAAACTACGGAGTTTTAAGAAAAGAAAGAAATACTTCCAATTTTTTATTTCGTTTTTTTTTTTTTTTGTAAAACTACGAGTACATTATGAATTATCATTTTAATCGCATGAAGATAATATTTTTTTTTCTCATAGCATAACTATTTGTGGTAGGGTGGCCGACGATGATAAGGCGAAGAAGAAGAGTGTCGTATCATGTAATTGTATAAAATATTGTCAAAATATACAATTATACATTTTACATATATAGTTCCAATATCGTGGTTACTATTATAGTGACTATACAGTATATTATAATGTGGTAGGTATTTTAGGTATTTTATATTATATAAATGTAATAATATAGTAATAAGTTATAGGCAAGTGCTATCATTTTTATTTTTTAACTATCTTAAGTTAGTTGTAATTAAAAAGTAAATTTGAAAAAAAAACGTTTTACAATATTTTCAAACCTGAAACGTGAAACCGGCAAAAAATCGAAACCATTTTCTACCACGAAAACCGAAACCCATAAAAAATAAAAACCAGCTTTAAACCCAAAACTTGAAAAATGTTAATACTTTAATATATACGTACAATTAAATTACATTAATGTATATTAAGATGAATACACTTTCAATAAAGCGTTAAATAATGCCCTATATTTTCTAAAATAATAATAAAATTATTAAACTAGTGAATTTGTACATATTTAATTTAAGTATTTCATCTAATTTATAATTAAAAATTAACTACTCGATATGATAAGTGAGAGGGTCATTATTAGCGTTAAGTTAACAAAATAAATTGTGAATATTTTATTCATAAGAGAAAACGGCGATTATCTCACTCACTTTATCACACGTAGCATATATAGCAATTTAACCGTTTTCTATTTCAAAGTACCGATTGATCTAGTGATACAATAATAATTCTGAAAACTATTGTGCAATCTACTTTGGAACAAATTTCCCACATTTTATATTTTATTCACCAAAATCTCACTAAAATTAAGTTTATATATTTGGAAATATAAATATTGATATATTAAATTATTGTGGGAAAAAAAGGAATAGGTGGGAAATTCGTTTTAAAGAACTCAGATCAGTTTTTAAATCCTTATCGCATCACTAGATTAATCGGTACGTTGGAAATGAAAATCGCATATATTTCTAAGCTAAGGAGCCACAAGACCTGCGATTTTTAATGGGGCTCTGTGAAGGCAATTTTTAAGACATTTTAGGAAAAATAAAAATCTAACAATTTAGAAATATTTAAGTACATTTTAAAATTAATCTAAAAATTCTTTTTTTTTTTGTTGTGTAATCATGACATTTCCGTCTAAAAGACCAATAAGTGGAATTCAATTTTAGACCTTTGGAAAGTCTGATTTAAAATCTGAAAACAGATTTTAATATATTAGTCTACCTTCTAGAGATGGATCGAGGAATTTTTCTTTATTATTACAGATTTAAATATAATCAATGTTTAAATATTGGGACTTTTAATGATAAATAACATAGCCAAAACAAAAACTCGATCGATCCCTAAAAAACAAACTGACGAATTCAAAACACTTTTCAGAATCGAAATCTCACTTTTCAAAGTCCTACCTAATTAAAAGATAGAATCAAGTTAAATAACTCAACGAAAGAAAAACAAATAATAATTAACTGGAAAAATACATTAAAAATTAACATTTAAAAAATTGTAACTCGTTATATTAAATTTTTAAACTCATCAATAGCCAATATTTTTTAATTGCATGTTTTTTTAAATAAGATTTTCCTGGAATAAATATTTGGGAAATATATAAGATAATCTCTCAAAAAAAAAGTATGAATTGATATTTTGATAAGAATTTTCTACTAGTTAAAAATATTATTAAATATTAATAATAAAGTACTATGTAATATAACACACAATATCTTGATTAGAAAATTAAAAGTTTAGAAATTGTCTCTGTTGTGAGTTTTTACTGGTGGACAGGAGATGGTAGGATTGAGGTGAGAACATTTATGGTTTGGAATAACAATACAGTTAGAGGTACTGCCAATGAAATATTTATTATAAAACTAATGCTGCAGTAACTAGTTAATAATTAATTTTATCAATATACAAAGTATTAAGTACTTATATTTAGTACTTACAGCTGTAATAAATTTCATCTATCGACGAAAGATAGTATAAGGTGAGTAGTAAGACAATGGGTAGTTGTAGCCATAGGATGGATACGTATAGACTGGTGCGTATGTTTGTGGGTACGTGAGAAGGACTTGAGCAGAAGCAACGGCGATCAAAGCCACAGCAACGACGATCAATAACTAAAAATTAAAAATTAAAATATAACAAATCTATAAAATTATAACTTGAAAAATATCACAATTTTACTAATCCCAATGATACGTTTTATCATACCATAACATTTTATTGTAAATTTAAATATTCTGGAGAAAAAATCCCATTTATTAAGATATATTGTAATATTATATAGGAACATATCCAAGAAAGGCTCATGAGGTCTAGATCCCCCTGAAAATTCGTTTTTATTATATATTATTATATTAAACTCATTAAAAAAAAAAAAAACTTAATTAATTAATATTTGTACGACTTTTAAAAATGAAACTCCTCTTTAAAAAATCTCCGATAACGTGCCTTTCTACATAGGTATAGTTATTAATTATGTAGACAAAATGGATGTATAAAATACTCACCATTAACTTGTACATGGTGATGATTTGGTTAGTTCTGGTGAATTTAATCAGCGATTTAAGGAATAGATATGTATATCTGATCGATTACTGCGAGCAACTGTTGAAGTCTCTGAGTAAGTAAGCCGTATTTATATCGATTGTATTTATGAAAAATTCTACGACATTATCCCACTTGAAATTGTCATATTATTATAATATTATTTCTCAATAAATGCGTATTTTACGATAATTTATTATATTTAATTTATGTAAATATTATTCACTTGTATATAGGTACATCGATATAGAAACGAGTTTGGTCAATGAAATTTGCGGGAAAATCAAATGATGTACGGTTAGTCAATGAAGATAGAACCGGCAGAGTATTTAGTTTTGTATGGATTACTATAATATTATAATATAAAGGATGTAATAAATAAATCCTACGTAAAAAAAAAAATATATATCAAAATTAAGTTTTATCTTGTTTTTTAAGTTATTCATTTATTTATTTATTTATTTATTTATTTATTTATTTATTTTTTTTGTTGATTTTTAAAAATCTAAACGGCCCCGCATCACAATCAGCTAAGATTAGCCATGTGTAAATGACCATCGTTTTACTTGATTGACTTATTTTAAACGTGTTTGACTTTTGATGGACAATCATATTGGTCGGTAATCCTGACTGATCGTTTACGGTAGTATTTGATAAATATTGTTAGTCAACAAATTTTTTCAAAATTTCAAATCAATATCACGTAATAATCATTTTTTCAGTCGCTGAAAAATACGTATTTCATTGCTGATGACATTCGTTTTCAAACTAATTAATTAATATATTTTTTTAATGCAAATTCACAAAATTACAATTACAAAATGTCAATCACACATACAATCGACGATCTGAAATTATCGTATTTAGGAGTTCTTTGGAGTAATTGAGAAATTGACCTATCAATATATTCAAAAAATGAATGTGTAATAAGTATCTAATAAATATCTGAAAATTTCATACAATTAAAGAATAAAAATAGTAACCCAACTAAATATACCAAGGAGAGATTACAACAAGAAAACATTTATGGGACACTCCGTAATCCGTATATAATAAAATACAATGTATTGGGTAACTGCAGGAAGACCGTGACCGAGAAATAGAATAGTTTAAGTCGGTTACTTATTACCAGCTACTTGTTAACTATGAAAATATATTAGGTAAACCCTTGACATTTTCAACACGTATAGATGTAAATACCAGAATAAATACCGAATACCTGTGTATCATTTATGCAATATAATGAAATTAAAATTTAAAATGCTCAAGGGATGGTACGTTTCCTGGTTATGTTTTGTAATATATTAATCCGAACAGGTATGAGAGGTTATTACAAGGATGGGCATCAACTATTATATATCATCGTAAATAAGTTATAGTTAAGTTAGTGTTCACTTAATAACTTGACAAGCTAATATTTTAAACTGTAAGTTTATCAGACCATGTAGTTAAGATATCTATGAATAAGTTATTATCTAGTTAATTTTATTTATACAAGGTTAAGTTAAGTCAATAATTTTTCTTAAAAATAAAAATAAAAAAATAATCTTACAATAGTACGGTTCTTTATAGTTTATATTAAAATATAAAATCTTCCCGGTCTAAATATAATCGATAACCTGCAATTTTTTGTTTGTCGGCTAATTGTTGTTTTGAATAAAATAACATATATTTATTTACAAAACTTTATTAATAATTTGTTTGTATTTTTGCAACTTTAAACACATTGCTAACATGAATTTTACCAATATAATCGACCAAAAATGATTAAAATGGAAAAGTCAAATTAAAGATGGAGAACTGGAAACGTTTTCACTTCTCTAATATATTATTTGTTTACAGCTACTTAAATCTTTTCACATATTATATATGTTAATTAGCTTAAGTCCTGGTGCTTATCAATGCTGAACATTAAAGAGAAAATGAGTTAATATTTAAGTAAATTTTAACTTTAAACTTGAATTTTTATATTTGATTTTTGTTAACTTAACTTATTTTTGGGTATATTAAATATTAATTAACGAGTTAATTTTAATTGAAACACAGTTAAGTTAATTGTGAAATAATTGATACATTTCAATTTCATATTGTGTCTATTTTCAAAATGGTTGAATTAAAATAAAGTAGTTTTTGTCGTTTCTAATAATTTTTATATTATAAAAATTATTTATACCCCGAAAATATAAATAAAACAAGAATACCTATGCATATATTCAGGGATTTAGTGGAGCGTATACGGGGGTATACGGCGTATACCCACTTTTTGATTTTTTCATTAGTGGGTATAGTCGAACTTTTTTATTTGATACGCCGGTATACGATCGTATACCTAAGTATACTCACTACTTCGGCCAATTTTTATTTACGGTCTATTGACAAATTCACAGTACCTAATCATTTAAAAATATTTAGTTTTATTCATTATTTTTTTTTTATTACCTGATAACTGATAAGTGATATAATGCTTATGGAAAATAAGAATTTATAACTGGATAGTTGTAGCAGCAGGTAGACTCAGTCTCTTCCAGTCTCAGTCTCTTTGGTAGACTCGGTTCTTAGATAGCTGGTATCTCCATGAATATTGTATGATTATTATAAATTATTGTTTGCTCTATTCACTTTGGGAATGGTACCGAGTGGCGATGAATTTTACATATTTAACATATTGTTGTACCTACATATTTTACAAACATAAATAATAATATATATTTGATTACACACTAAAATATGATGAATTGCGTGTATCCAAGAGGATCAATTCAAAATAACTTAACTTAATTTTCGATATAATCATTATGTACCTATTCATTTTCCAAAATTTTAAATGCTTGTAGACCGTGTTTAGTATCACAGTGAATTTTTAATTTATACAAATTAACATTAGGTACGCACATATACTTACATTTTTATGCAACTCTCCCCACATCATAATGACTAATTGAGTATTTAAGTGCCTAATATAAAACATGTAGGCCTCACAATTATAATTATTTTTGATATAAGATATTTAAAAATATATATATTACCTTTGTTAAGAGGACGCTACTTACATGTTTGTTGTCTCTGTCTTATATACACATAACATAGCAAATCTACATTCCGAATTCTTACTACAGTTTATACATAATTAATATTACAGTCAATTTACCTATTATACAATTTGTAGAGGAGAGCATTTAAACTATACTTTAACGTGGAGTTTTTTTTTTAAATTTCATTTTTAAAACTAGTTATTTCATTAAAAAAAAAAAAAAAGTTATTTAACTACTTATAACTTGTTTAAAAATACGAATATTAAAAAAATCTCTACGTTAGAGTATAGTTTATGTTATTCTCTAAGACTTTGGTCATAGGTAAATTTACATTTATATTAATTATAAATAAGCTGTAGTAAAAATGCGGTAAGTAGATTTGCTATGTCACAGAAAACACACGTGTGTGCAGCGTCCTCATAATACTTAACACCAAAGGATTCATTGATCAATTTATTTATAAATTATATTCAAAACAATATTACAAATAATGCAATATAAACGTTTTCCATTATAATACGTTATTGGTTTTTATTGTTATAACGTTATAAATATAATGTTTTCGAGTCCTGTTCCTGTCACAATTAGCCTAAACGTTCGGGGGGAGGGGCAAGGGAGTGCTTCAACTCCACCATAATATTAACTTTTATTAATATGTTTTAATAAAATTCCAAAAAAGTAGGGAGCTTGAAATAATTTAGAAGACCACACCTCTCCCTCTAAAAAAAAAAAGAAAAAATATGAGCCACTGGGTACTGGGTAGGTAGGGTAAAATCTCTTAAGTTTCAGCGTATACCCACTAAAAAATTTACGACTACGTCACTGCATATATTATATAATAATCTCTTCGTAATATAAATTGAAGAATATATGCGATTTCTCACCAATAAATAATATTCAGGTAGGTACAAATTTGGAATAAGCAATTAAATTAAATATTTTTATGAACATATTTGTAATTAATTTTAAATATAGTTATTATAAAATACATTGTAGTATTTTCAATAATATTATGTTAATGATTTAATTAAATATTTTAAAATGCTTTAAGTTAAAAAATAACAGTATTTCCAAAAAAACAATAGATACCTACTTAATTATATCTATATATCTATCACTATATAATATTATATATTATTATATTGACTCATACAAAAAAAAAGTTAACTTTACTTATGTTAATAAGTAATTTTTTTTAACTTAACCTAAACGTTAAGAAAAAAAAATAACTATTAACTTAACTAACTGAGTTAAAAAAAATCTTTCAAGTGCCTAGCATTGGTACTTATACCTAAATATAAATTGCTGATTTTATTTAACCACTAATAGCCACGAAAAACGATTTTGAGTGTTTCGTACATAATATCATCATTATATATATTATATTTTAATAACAAATATTTTCATTTTATCTCTCTTTTTTTTACATATTAACATATTTATAATTAACGTATTAAGAGGATGCTACATTCATATTTTCTGTCTCCGTCTAACCAACAGAAAATATAGGAAATTTAAGTTCGGCATTCTTATCACAATTTCGTAATTTCTAATATTACCTAATTTATAGACGAGATTATTATCTATACTGTGGTTTCGTTTATTTTTGGAAATTTTAATTGTAAAAAGAAATATACCTATTTAAATTATTTTTATTTACAAATGGTTTTACATCTTTACAAAATTAAAATTTCGAAAAAATAGATAACGCAACAGCATAGATAATGATCTCGTTTATAAATTTATTGGTACCTAAATTTACTCTAATATTAGAATTTATGAAGCAATGATTTTAATGCGGAACGTAAATTTCCTATATTTTCAGTTGGTTAGAGTTAGATGTATAGTTTAATACAATTATACAAGAGTATACTTTATGAAGGCTAATCTTGAGTACCTACCTACTATATACTAATATACTATCTAAACCAGTGATTACTAACCTATGGTGAGCGGAAAGTTCGTAGGTGGTACGCGAAGAAATTTTTTGATATAATTTTCATTGTATTATTACTATTAATATTAAATATTATTTGGTTTATTTGATATTAGCTGATTTTATAAATATCAACGGCATGGGGTTTTTAAACATAGAAATTTAGATATTGATACTTGATAGTGATGACGAATGGCTGTTAAAACTAGCGTACGAGTACATGGCTGACATATTTAAACGTTTAAATAATCTAAATATGAGTCTGCAATGATCAAATACAAACATATATTATGCTAGTAATAAATTTAGTGAATTCGTGAGTAAGTTGGATTTATTTATTTCTCAAGTATCCAAGAGAGACCTTCAGAATTCGTGACACTAACTAAAAGAAAACAAAATTTGGCCAATTTCAAACGTAATTACAGACATTTTAGAACACCTACAATCGCTAAAATCCAATATTTCTAAATATTTTTCCAGGATAATTCAATGAATGGATCATAAATCCGTTTGAAGAGGATTATATTGGACACATTCCAAAAGCTATTTTAGGAATAAAATTGTTCATTGACCTCACCAATGACTCTGCCCTAAAGAGCGCTTTTAAAATCAAGAATATAATACATTTTCGGCTGGAAGTGAAAAAATAAAAAAAGGTTATTAGGTCAAGTGGTACATGAAAAATTTCAAAATTCCATCCAGCTCACCAACATAACTGCCGAAGACATGTCATTAATCTATTCTTTCTTTCAAAACTTCTCTGGAACAAAGTGGACTCCCCCGAACTAATCTCCCCTTTAAACTTCAAAATACCACTGGTTACATCTCGTTCGACAGTTACATCTCTTATTCCCTCTTCCTCTTCTCCCTTTCTCAATTCCTCACCTATTATCTAGCTTATGCGCGAACAGCTAATAATGACACCGCTTTATTCTTTATTAAGCCTTGATTCTTGTACTTAATTTAATCTTTCGTTGTATTTTAATTGTTCTGTCTTTTTAGAATTAAGCTTTCGTTGTATTTCATACTATACTGTTGAGTCAATAATAAGTACTTACAACATTTACTCATTATTAGGGAACGGATTTTAATTTAAATAAATATTTTTATGTAGTTTTAACAGCGGAAAATTTTTGGCATATGTGTACGTTTCATTTAATTTTGAATAAGCTGATGCTAATTTTATTTCAAACATTTTTATATAGGTATTTTAGAATAATTAAATATTTTTAAATATTTTACAAATAAATAAATAATAATTAAATATCTTACAAATAAATATACTTAATCTGTATTATTGTAGAATTTCCGTTTTTATTTTAATATTTTACGATGGACGAAAAGATACGACTAATGGCCAAATTCATAGACGATGTAAAATGTAAAAACTTGCAAAACAATTTAGCATTTATTTCTGCTAATTTTGGATTTTTAGTTGATACTATTTCAAAATTAGAAACTTCTAAAATGGCATTAACCGAGAGCCTAGAAATAGTTGATAAAGCCATAAAGTAATTAGAATATGCTCCTGGAGAAATTGAAGTTTTAACCAATTCAAAATTACAAAACATATTGGGAAAACCCCAGGATTTAACGCTGTAATGTCGATAAGGGATATACTATTAAACAATACTCCAAAAAACAATTTAGAAATAGAATACAATCCAAAAGAATTAACATGTATGAAATATGAACCTATCACTTTCGTTGATGTGGAGAGGTTATTTAGCTATTATAAAGCAATACTAAGATAGAATCGCCGTCATTTTAAATTTGAAAATTTCAAATTATATGTCATTTCTAACTGTTTCCCTCATGAAGACAATTTGGATGATTCAGAATAAAAAAATTTAATTTCTATTATGTGTTATTTATAAATTATAGTGAATTCTATCGTATTTTTAATTTAAATATTTCAATATTATAAATAAATATTTCTAAAGTAATAAACTTTTTTTAGATTTTTGATATTACCTATGTAACATTTTATACATTTAATGAGTTGTCAAAAACAAATTTTTAAAAATTATTAAAAAAATGAATATATTGAAAAACGGCTAAGCACTAAATAATATTGTTATTTATCATATTTTTTGGATTTTGAAGGAGCTATGAAGCTATTAGTATTACAATGATTTTCTCAGTAGAAGAAGTCAAATAGAAATTTTGGGGTGAAAATTTTTAAATTCATTCTAGTTGGTACTATTCAAAGAGGTAATTCTTAAACATAAAGGAAAACTACAGATTATATCGAAAAATAATTACAAATAGTTGTATAGGTATAATTTTTTTTTTTTTTTAATGGCTATTTATAGATCGAAGGTAAATTTTTTAAATAATATTAATATAACATTGTTATACTAAACTTCGATCAGAATAGTGTGTGTCGTATGCAATGATTTATCATTATATATTAAGTCTAAAATAATAATAATATATTATCCTATCCAAAGGCAGAAAGGACAATTTTGACCTTCCCGTATATATTGACACCTATATCCTACTCGACATGCGAAGTGTTTACATGGCTTTTTATTTATTATTTTGTTTCAATTAGGAAAATAATAGTCCTAGAAAATATTACTTTTAGCGAAAAATTTACTATCATATATACTATATCTACACACACAGAAATATTAAAAAAAAAATGTTTAATAATTTTCGGGCTATTTATAGAAATTAATTATTATATTACATGGCTCATAATTGTTTTTTTAATACAATTTCACCATCCACATATAAGTAATTGATTGATGAGTGTATGATTTAAACATTTAATCTTAGAAAACCTGGCTAAAAAGAAAGTTCAGGATAATTGGTATAGCTGAACACAATGATTTAGAGAATGAGGACAAAGGAGAAGAGTATAATGGTTTGTTGGAAATAAATAATGAATAATATACACACGTTCCATATTATTTGACAAATAATTTAATACAAAAAATATTGTAAATATTTAATATTGTTAATTGTAACTAAATAGTCCGTACATTTTACGGACTTGGTATCATTATATCGCCCGTCAGAGTTGGTAAACGTTGGTAATATTGGTGCTACATCGTGGTGAAATGATTGAGAAATTATACATATCTTCATGGTTATATCTGAAAACGTATTATTAAAATATATAAACTTATATAAAATTGAAAAAAAAAACATATTATTGCTATATTAAAAATAATATATTTGGAGATTTTATGCATATTTAGTAAATTAGGCAATTAACCAATTTAATATTCATATTATTATCATGAGAATTAGACATTGTTAAATGTAGCTTTGATAAAATAATATATTGCAGACAAATGCAATGTCGACAAGTCTAGATAGTATAATTGTATAAAAACGTGTAATTACTTCCAGTTTCGGTAAAAAAAAAAAAACCATCATATCAAGTTGACAATTAAAAAAGTAAAGTGAATTTTGTTTGACAACTTATAGTAATGGTAGTATTTTGCCGAAATCGGTAATAATTACACATAAAATAACATTTATACGATATAATATTATAAAAATTGAAATTGCCTTTTTATAATATTAATTTATGCATAATTAATTAAAATTAAAAGAGAAAAAGTAAATTAATGTCTGTATAATGTATAAATTTTAAAAACTAATAATGCCAGTTCTAATTAATATATAATTACTTATTTTAGCATATTATACTTACGGTTGTAATGAAATTAAATTGTCTATCGTCGAAGGATAGTGTAAGGCGAGTAGTATGATAGTGGGTAGTTGTAGCCGTACGATGGATACGTATAGACGGGTGCGTATGTCTGTGGGTACGTGAGAAGGATTTGAGCAGAAGCGACAGCGATCAAAGCCAAAGCGGCGACAATCAATAACTAAATAACAAAATATAATCAAATTAATAATTTTGACAAAATAAATCCCATTTCTAGTTTTAAATATTATGTAACTATCAGGAAATGAATTTATTTTATTAAAATATTTTATTTTACAAGTTCACGTCTTATCATTTAATATATATATTGTAATAGATGTATTACATTATTATTATACATTATATATTATATATCATTACACATTATTATATTGTATTACATTTTAGTTCAAATATGAATTTTTTTAAAAAAAAATTCAACTGAACTAATTAATTGATTTTTCCAATAACTAACTAACTTACCTTAAATATATTTATTTTTCAGAATATTACTTTAATTATACGTATAATACTATGAAAAAGCTTATATATAAATAATATTCATATTACTGAAATAGATATTTTATTAGAACTTTTAAAAAATTACTAGGTATTTCATAATTTTTCAAATAAAATTTGATTAGATTTACCTATAGCAATTGGAATCTAAAATTTTTTCAGAAAAAATAAACATTTTTTTAACTTTTTTTTTTCATTTTAAGTGTAGTTTCAGCTATATAATTGAATTTATTTTCATTAATTATTTGGCTATTGGGTTAATTTGTAACTTTTTGAATAAATTATTTTTGCCACCTTTAAATTTGATGATAAAATATCTATAATATCTATCATTTAAATAAGGCGGCAAGTAAGATACAGGCACCTAATGGATTTATTAAAAGGACGCTATACACACTCGTTTTTAAAGGGGTTGTGTACATGCAATTTTTTTAAAATGTTTATAAATAAATCAATTAAAAAATATATCAATTTAAAAGTAATTTAAAGTTGTTCCGTATTTGTACAACTTTTTATTGTTCTGTAATCATCATTAAAAAACATATTTACTAACAATATTACTATAATACTAATTATTAATTATTAGTAATATTACTAATACTAACTTATTATCAAAACAATAAAGGACAACATTTCGGAGTGAACCTCATTTCGGTTTTTTAATTTTTTGATTGAACAAAAAGTTATTGTAGTAATAAAATGTTAATATTTTTTTAATTTTTTAATCTTCAATAACTTTTTTTAGGTAATAAATTAAAAATCCCAAATGAGGTTCACTAAAATATTGTCCTCTATCGATTTAATAATTGGTATTTTAATTCTAAAATCACTTTAAGAATCTGTTTTAATAGTTTTGCATAAACATGTTATTATTGCTTAAAATCATTGGTGTAGTGTTCTCTTAAATTTGAAAACAATGGTAAATATCATTGCATTCTAT
Organism: Pemphigus obesinymphae; assembly: GCA_025469235.1. Classification (NCBI taxonomy): domain Eukaryota; kingdom Metazoa; phylum Arthropoda; class Insecta; order Hemiptera; family Aphididae; genus Pemphigus; species Pemphigus obesinymphae. The sequence goes on from JAIPRL010001859.1 coordinate 27,733, forward strand.
AAAACGATTTTTATCGAAGTTGGGTGTAATATACATGCATAACTGTATACATAAAAACTATTTACATAAAAAAATCTAAACAGTTGGGGTGCTTCTGTACTTTACCCGTTGGGTAGGATACTGATGGTGGACATATTGAATTTGAAAGCAATGATAAATCATTTTTTTTTTTTTAATAAAAACAATTTTGATTGAAGTTTGGTATGATATATGTAAATATAAATAAACATTATTGTAAAATCAAAAGCTTCCACTTGACGTTCAGAATCTAAAATTGAAAATCTGATGACATTACCATATTTTATATGATTTTAGTTATATATAGTATAACCCTAGCAATTTTATTTGTTACCTGTTTTTTAAATTTTACGTTATAAAAGGTCGTTGCTTAAGAACACTACTATGAAAATCAAAATTTGCCTTCTGAAAAGTATTTTAGATCGAATTTTGTATTAAATGAGCAATGTACTCCAGCACTCCTACCCGAAAACTGGTGTCCGAATAGTGAAAATAATAAAATTAACATGATTGTAAAACCAATAAATTCCTTGCGCTGCTAAAAATCTAAAATGTCAAAACATATGAGATAATATTACCATTAGGATTGCATGAAAATTAATATTGAGTGATTATTATTCAATATTAGTATTCAAATTTTATTAAATTGATATTGAAAAGTTATTCTCGAGTTATCGACAATTTACTGAAAATTAAAATAAATATAACAAAATAAAAAAATTTTAATGATCGTGGACCGTAATGTGGAAAAATATACCAATCGAAATCAGCCAGCATTGTGGCATTGATTCTATGATAACTATAGCTGACATTGATAAACGAAAAAAATATTTACAAACTTGAATTTTCCTATTTTTTTTTTTTTTTTTAATTAAAAAGAAATGTAAATTATCGAATAGAATAACTAATAGTTATTATACATTTGTCAAATAATGCTGTTATATCGTGTAAACATACAATATACGTAATGTATGTTAGATACTCACCGTTAACTTGTACATGGTGAGATTTTCAAACGAGTTCTGGTGAACTGGAAGATAGAAATAACGATTTGGATGTAGGTAATCGATTCGCCGACTGTGGATCACTGATGTCCTCTCCAAATGTTGGATCGGTATTTATAATCGGTTCGTTCTACCGTAAAAACTCTGCCCCCGCTTAATTATTGCATTACTTTATTATTTACCTATATGCTAAACCATATTCATATTTCATTCATATACCTATATTAAATTTATTATACCGTTTTTATCATAAAAAAAACTGGTTAACGCATCGTGTCAAGGATGATTCAGACGATGAGTTTTTTTTTTTTTTTTTTGACATTTTCGTTACCCCGAGGATTACCGAGTTTACTTGGTAACAGGAATCCGTGACCAATGACGAAAAAATTTTATCGGTTGTATGGTATAATAATAATTTATTGTTCGGTATATTGTGTACCTACACACATTTATTGTACTTATTTAGCTATTTTTATATTGTTACTTCAGTTATTTTTTTACAGTTAAATTGACCAATTATTACTTATTTTCATCGATAAAAGTAACTGAGTAACATACAAATTATTTTCTGCAGAACGACTGTTTCGGCGTAGGTACATGAATATAATGTACAATTTGAGTGAAAACACATCTGATGATAAAATTTTCAATTTTTTTCTTCTTCGAAATCAACATTTTTATATAATTTTAGTTTTTTCTAAAAGCCGGTCAATATGGGATAGAAGCATTTCACTCGACGGATAGGATACTCGTAATGGATACATTGTATTTGAAAGTAACGATAAATTATTTCATTCTATATAAACACGATTCTGATCTAAGTTCGGTACCTAGTAGAGCTCTGCAAGGGCCTAATGTTTTAAGCCCAAGCACGCCCAAAATTAAATTATAAAAATTAAGCCCACCCGGCCCAGTCCGAGTAAGTGAAATATTTGGCCCGGCCCGGTTGGGTTAATATACAATTTTTAATGTACAATTAACAGTATTTTTTATAGTCTGATAACATTTTGCATCTCTAATAATAATTTATTATGCTTTATACAATATAATATGACGTATATACATTGTATGTGCATGCTACTATCATAAATACATCACGAAACGGGAGTTTAATAAAATATGTAGTTACTAGGTAATGCCCATAGGTACTCACTACTCGTTATTATTGATAATAAATTTGGGATTCCAACGGCATGTGCGCCTAAATTTATCATAATATACGATTTCGTATAATTCGTATATTTTGAAAATAATTTGGAGGTTCTTTAAATATAAGAGATGTAAATTTTCCGGTCCGGTCCAATAACCGATGCTTGATTCCTGGCTCGGCCCGAACCCATCTTTAGACCGGTAAAGATAAGCCCGGTCCGAACCCATTTCTTGATCGACAAATATAGGCCCGGCCAGTGCAGGGCTCTAGTACCTAGGTATAATATACGGGTAAGATTCTTTTCTCCTGTGCTCAATATTAAGAATCGGTAGGCAATGTGTAATTTTCACCTCTAAAAATGACACATTTACTCGTTATCAGTTTGTCATTATCACATTAATTAGTTTATAAAAAAAACAACAAAAACTGATATTGATCTTTTAAAGTAGCAATAAAAATATTTACAAAAAAATGTTTTTGTTAATTTAATTTTTAGTTTGTAAGCATAATTATTATATTTCTAAATGTAAAAACTTGTTTTATTTACATTTGAAAAGGCTGTATCCGGAAAATGTATTAAATTATTTTATGTACTATTTTGTCATTTAAAATTACTTGTTACTTTTGTCCCCAATATGTGTTACTTTCGACCCTTAGTTGTAAATCTTTTTTTTTTATTATTATTATTATTCAATTATATTTATGGTTCAATGCAAAACCCAATATGTTATTGTGATATAATTTAAAATATGTTATATTTCTCTATTTAGAAATTTTTATTTTTATCTAAAAATAATAAGTACTTTTTCTGGAATTTAGAATTTAAAGGAAACTCTTACTTTTGTCCCTGGTCTCCCCTACATATGTGTATTATCTATTACTGACAATATTATTTACTCGGTTTATTCAATAATCTAATGTTAGAATAAACTCTTAATATAGGTATATGCAGTGCCGGATCTAGAGAATTTGTCGCCCGGGGCAAAAAATAATTGTAGCGCCCCTTTTTAAATTTTAATAAGCCAAAAAAAAAAAAAAGGTCATTCGTCGATTCTTATTAAAAATTAAGTGATCAATGGGATCAAAAACGGGACGAAAAGTTTAAACATTTTTACATTTTGCGCCCCATCATAATATTATTAGTGCCCCGGTTCGCCCCCCCCCCCTAGATCCGGCACTGGGTATGTGTAGAACAACATATAATTAATATTGTATTGATATTAATGTCTTAAATCCTATGTTAACACCAAATTCATAATTTTTATAAACAACGCAATTTTAAAATGTTAACACTAAAATACTTACCTATTTGGTGTAAATTTTAAATTACGCTATACCCTCATTTGTTATTCCATCCATGTAACGGTAATATAGGAAAAAGTAGGTAGGTACGTTATATAAATTGAGAATTGTATAGCATTCGGGTAAAATTTAGAATTAAAACCCGTATTACTAAATTTAAAGATCGGAATATTTTCGAATTTGAGATCGTCTTATTGGAGTCTTTTTGTAAAACATTATATCGTTTAGATGTTAAAACGAATTAAAAAATAAAAAAAAAAACGAAAAATGTTGTAACTTCATTAATAAAATATATTATACTAAAAAACTCCAAGAAGCCCTTGAAAATATTATTTTCTATATTTTTGATAATAGGTGTTTTAACTCTAAATTTAACATAATTATTATATATTATAGCAATTCGTAATTCAAGTAGCTTAATATATTTACATTATTCAATACCCACTATAGTAAATAAAACAAACAAAGACGGTAAATGTGGAATTATATTTATAATCAATAGAATAATAATTGTGGTCGATATGGATAATAATTGAAAAAATATTATATTTTAGCCCATGGTTTACAGTTTTTTTTTTTTATTATTATTATTTAATACATAAGTCGCGGCAATTATAAGGTCATTGGCCATTACAATTAAAATTTTAAAATTAGATAGGTACAAATTATAAAAGTTAAAAGTATTATAAAGCCAACTAAACACAAAAATATTTATAAATAAAAAAGCATAATTAAATAAATAAACGATAATTTTTTTAAGACTTAGGTAATTTAAAACGGCCTTTAGTTAGTATGCACACGCCAATGTTTAATTGTCGAGTGTAAAATCTAAAACAATCAAAATTTGTTGAGTAATTATTGATTTAAAATACTTTGAAATTTGTAGAAATCCTAAACTCTCAGCTATTCATCCCTGTATATTATTCCGTCTAAACTTTTCCCATTTCTGCTTTGTATATATTTCATTAATTTTCTTTGTAAATCTGCATAGTAAATCATTTTTAGACTGTAAATAAACGTAATTTTAAGTTAAAAAATATAATGGTTTTTGGTTTAAAACTGTTCAAAAAATTGTATTTCATTATATTATATATGTAAAAATTATTAAAATACCTTTATTGTATGTCTATTATTATTACGTATTTACATAATGACCACAAAATATTTAGTCAAAAACTATTTAAGGTGCAAAGATACTATAAATTAACTCGGTCGGATCATAAAATCTATGAGATATACAATTGATAATCATATAGTTTAATCAATTATTCGCTTTTGGAAAAAATCGTACTAATAATATATACTTAATAAAAATTAAATAATGATAAATTTAATTAATTTCAAATATTTCACATATGTATATAGGTATTTTAATTGTGTTAAAAATTATGTAATATATTATTATGTAATTTCGTACTTATATATAATATTATTATTAGTGACTAATAGAACGAAATATACTATTGTTGTTACATAACTAATATTTGCTGTTCTAAAATCTAGTTCATAAAATAAGTAAAATTTTATTTTTATTCGTAAAATAAGTTTCAGGTTTCTACAATATTGTAGTTGACATTAGTAAAGATTAACCTTGTACTAATATTCTAAATCATAATACACTATACAGGGTGATTTTTTTTATTTATCATGAGTTAAGCTTTAATATCTCAGGAGGAATGAATAAATAATTTTTGTGACATTTTTTTCAGGAAATTATTTATATAAGTACTTTACAGGTACTTTATTAATTCTATATTTTTTTTTACAATATAAAATTGTTTATCCCTCTCTCTTGTTTGTTAAATCTATATCAACATTTGATTTTCTTTAAAATAACTTTTAGTTTGAATAAATGTTTAAATAATATATTTTTATTCGAGTATACACGTTTTGTTTTTTAACTTTAAAAAAACATACAAACATTATTGGTACCACCGTTTAAAAGATGAGGAGTTAAACAATGTTTTGTTGGAAGCTGATTTTTAAAAATCGTATTAACAAATTGAAAATATAGCGTAGGAAGAAATATAAAAGCAAAACGTTATTTTGAAAATCTAATACCAACAATAAAAGTTATTATCTTTTAAACGATTTATAATTTATGACTTAATGATTATTATAGACTTAGTAGCAATTAAATAACGAAAGTACACTATTTCGCTACGAAAATTTGTTTGAGTAACGTTCTCTTAAGATGCAATGGAGTAGAGAAGTACTATAGCACAAAGTTTTTGACATCTATTAAGTGCGATTTATTACAGACTACAATTATATTTCTCCACTGCGATGAAACATGATTCAGCATAAAACTACCTTTTTATAACACGATTGAGTATAATTTCCGATGAAAAAAAATAGTCTATGCAGTACAAAATAAAACCAACACAATTGAGCATAAAAAGTATTTCAATGTACAGCCTTAGGTACTCTGTATTTTTCTTATTTTTTTTTTTTTATTTATTTACATGGTGTTTCACAAAAAAAAAAAAAAAATGAGAATATTTTCGAATTAAACTGTCTGAGTGAGCAGAGCAAATGAGTACATAATTCGGTTAATAGATGCGACCGATAGAAGTACACTTAAAAATTAAATAATCGGATATATAGTAACATTGCTTAAAATATTATCTACTAAACCACGTTGTAACCCTCCACATCGCGGCTCTTAAATTTGAATATACGGGAAATATTTGTAAAATACGTAAATGTTCATAAAAATAAATTATTTCAGAATTTATAATTTAAATTATAGGTGGCCATTTCAAAAATATTGATATGGTTTTAACAAACAAGGAGGGAGTGAAGTTAATATTTTAAATTATAAAAAATATTAAAATATACAAAATTAAGTACCTACGTCCTACATACAACATACATACATACAACTTTCTAAAAAAATTTCAAAAAAATTATTTGTACTTCCTGAGTATAGCCTAACTTATGATAAATGCAATTCAATTCTATATCAAATCTCAAGATAGATAGTTAAAATGACGACTTCCATATCAGACAAAAGCAACTTTGTGAATGGGAGGCAGATCTGTTTTCGATTTTTTCCCTTGTCAAAGCATTTAGCTATTTTAAATACTAGTAGTCGTTTTAACGTTTAGATTAATTTTGAAAAATCTTAATATTCATAATAGAAATAACAATAACACAGAGTCAATTTAAATAAAGTAGATGTTAAATTATCCTTATACGGTCTCATTAAATATTAATACGTGTATATAATATAGTAACTGTTTTGACCATCACCAAAGTTGAGACTTATCTATAAATAAATAAATAAATAGATTCTAAAATAAATTAATAAATTAATTTTATAGATAAATGTTTATTTATCTAGATGAAAATGGTGAAGTTATCTAAACTATTATTTTAGATAACAGTTTTACTCATCTAAATAAATTTATCGAGATAATTTTCAATTGTCTAGATTTCCGCGGTTAAATGTCCATTATGGTTAATGATTATAAGGGTGCATTCTTAATTTAATTGTCTACATTTTAATAAAGTGTTTATATTTTTAACATTAAATTTATTTTTCCCGGGCAGGTAAATAAATATTATTTATACGCACATACGACGTGCCACTATGTTGATTGTAAGTACCTATATTTTATTATGATATATGAAAATAATTTGATGTTCATTACCCGAGTAGCAATTCTCGTGTTCCAGGTAAGTTCACGTAACAAATAGATGCCGATAAAATGTTTACCGTTTAGGTAAATATTTGAACAATTATAGGTTCAAATAGTGTGTAAATGTTCAAATGATTTTCCAATTATTGAGATATATATTTAATTAAGTGTTTGGTCCTAGGTCCATTTGGTGGATAGATGCTAACAAAGTATTTTTAATTGTGTGTTATTTTTGGGTAGTATATAATAAAGTACCTATATAAGATATAATTATATAATAGGAGTTAGGAGTCATCATTTTTAGGTGTTCGGCTTCACCAAACACCTCTTTTAGATATACGATAGGTATTGTAAAATATTTTCAATAATTCAATAGATAATTAAATACAATACACTAAATTGACACGCATTTATCTAGAAAAAAAAGCAATAATTATTGAGTTATCTTCATCTTTATCTAAATACTATTATTATTATTATTTATCTTTAGCTTTATCTAGATGAAATTGTATTTATCTGCACTCAACACTGACTAACACTCAAATGTCGTTTCAACACTAAACTATATTTATTGGAAATTAACCCTCAACATTGGCATCAATTGGTGTCAAATTAACAACAGATTTCTATGTATACATACATTACATTTGACTAAAAGTATATTTACCGTGCGTATAGGGACATCGACAGGAATAATAAACATATTTCAACAATTTAATCATGAATAATAAATATAATATATTTTTATTTAAAGTTATTTAAAAAAATACTTTAATAGATAGTATGATGTATTTTAGTTAAATAATACACAATATATTACAAGGACATAATATAAAATAATGAAGTGAAAAATAAATTTGTTCTATTTTGTAAATACACTAAATATTGTTGATATTATACAATATAGGTAAAGAGATAAGTTGCTAATAGGCCGTAGGCTACATCTTCGTATTTTTCTGAAAAATATAAAAAAATAATTAATAAGTTAATTAAACTTCACAAGAGCAGGGCATTTTTAACAGGACATAGTATAATGAGGATATAATAAAGGTATAAACCTATTAACCTTTATATATATATACGGTATATACGCATTACTTAGATATCATACCTATATATATTAAATTAGATAGTTAATATTTTCTGTTATTTATAAGGAATTTCGACATTGAATTCAATTTGTCGCACTTAAATTAATTATATAACAAAGATGAGGAATAGTATAGGCTATATTAAGGCCAATCTTTAAATATAGGTGTGAAGCTTGCCCAATTATACAACAAAACTAAAGACATTTGAAGGTATGGAGAGCAATTTGTGGACCTATTATAATATATTTTGATTCAGCCGTGGGAAATCGGCAGAGAAGAGTTAATAGTGAATTTTTGGACATGGAATCAGCGACAAATTTTATTAGAGGACAAAGAATTCAATGATTAAGATATTATATATATTATGAGAAGATGATAGCAGGGAGAACCCTGGGAGTCGTAAGAGCGCCGAGAGCTAAGAATGAATGTCTCCGAACAAATTACTACGTGGCAGACCCAAGAAGAGATGGATTGGTAGAATAAAACGAAATGTGAAAGTTAAGCGTGAGGAGTTGAAAATCATAGTATAAGACAGAGACAAATGACTAAAATTATTATGTTGAAAAAATAAAATGAAAATATAATTTTTAATTATTTATTATTTATTTTAATATATACTTACAATTTTGATCACAATTGTCTATCGACGAAGGATAGTGTACGGTGAGTAGTAGGACAATGGGTAGTTGTAACCGTACGATGGATAAGTGTAGACCGGTGCGTATGTCTGTGGGTACGTGAGGAAGACTTGAGCAGAAGCGACAGCGATCAAAGCCAAAGCGGCAACAATCAATAACTAAAAAACAAATCGAATGAATACTTTAAAAAAAAAAAGTTGAAAATTCATTTTTATATATGTAGGTACACTTTCTGAGTACTCGATTAATAACAAACATTAATTATTATTAATAAAGGATAATTATTTATTAAACATGCCGATTGCAGATATCGAGAATTTGAAATAAAGAATTTTTTCAAAGTTATTGATAATTTACAGCAAATTTAAGTTGATTTCTAGTTATAATAACTTCAAATTTCAACAAAAATAAATTATACAAAAACTATAAATAAATAATTTTTGGCTGATTTTTAAGTAAATATATGTATATAGCTATATTATTTATTTAAAGTATAGTAAAAAAGTACCTATTTCAGATGAAAAAAATTTAAATATCCACAAACATAATTATTATTGATTTAGAAGATTATTGTTAACTTACCGTTAACTTGTACATAATGATTTTTTTCGAATGATTTCTGATGAACTTAAATACGAATATGATGTCTATTCAATGATACTATATAACTGCAGGTGATCACTGTTGGCGTCTCCAAACATATTATTGGTATTTATACGATATTATCCTACTTAATTCTTACGTATTATTTTTTTTTTAAACTATATAGATATCTAGTTATATAAACTATAAATTATATACCTGTATGATGTAACATAATAATAATATGATAAAATGTTAATTTTTATGTGCATTGTACATATTATAATATTAGTACCTATTATTTCATTGATATATTTTGTACTATTAATAACCCAGTTTGGCGAGCACACGTGGTGAGTGAATCAAACAATGCGTAATTCAAGGATAACCACGGTATCTTCGGTAATATACAAATATATGCAGAATTACTAGACTGCTGTTTACCGTAATGTCTGGAATAACGATAACAGGAAGACCGTGACCGACAACAAGAATATATTATATTTTTGACAATAAATTAGTCAATATCGTTCGTTTATTGTATTAGGTATATAAAAACATTATATTTATATATATATGTTACACCCTTGACATTTTAAAACCGTATAAATTGTATAATTTTCAACTTCATGCGTATATAATAGTGTATAGGTAAACAATTAGAATGATTTATTAAAAAATGCAGTTTATGTAAAATATTTTATAGATTGAAATTATAAACGTTTCACATAATAATCGACTAATGTAGTTTTATTATTTCTGATATTAGAATAAATTGTTTTATTTTCTATGATAAAATAATACATAAAAGTTATAATGTACCTATATAGGCAGTTAAAAACACCTGAATTCAAAATAACTATTTTATTTATTTTTTATATATATACGGGATCTATACTACAATTTTTTTTGTTCAAAAACTACTCATTCTAACTCCAACAGTCTAACACGATACGTTCTTTGTATTCTGATAACAATTTTAAAAACGTATATTGATTCTTCATTACTTTATCGAGGGAATGATGAAGCCACATTTTTAATTTTCATATTTTGTGCTAAAATTAAAACCATTTAAAGTTTTCAAAATTGACAACACAAATATCTAATTAAATAAAAGTTATTTTTTAACAGTGCCTCAATCATTCCCTCGTAAATTTTATAGAAAGTTCATATGTTTTTATACATTTTTTCGTGGTTGTACAATAGATTGCTTAAACTTGTGCACGCGGTTGCATGTAATGGCTCGACGTATATTTTTGATACGGAGTAGGTACTAAAGCCGCGGTCACACGGTGATAATAAAACGCGATAGTATTATCGACGCTATCCCAATATAGTGTACTATCACTATCATGGTGTTCACGCCAATTTTACCATTAGACGTGATAGTGTGATAGTTTCACTATCATAATATGTTGTTGTAATTGGCTTTTTGATTGCAAACAAAATTATATTTGTGGAAGTTTTTATTTATTTTTATGAGTTTAAAATAAAACTGTAAAATTAAAACTTATATTCAGGATCGCTTTCAAGCCAAAGGCAAGGGCATATAAGGCAAAGGCATATACGCCGTATACTCTATTTGTTGTTTTTTATATTGCCTATACCTACGAAAAAATAACTTGATACGGTGTAAATCGTCGTTAGGTAAATATCGAATACTCTCGTTTCTGTTTCAGAGTTTCAGTGTTACGATTTACGTAAGTGTTTTTTATATACTTTTTCAATAACATTTATATTACGTATATTATTATCATATTATTCATATATCATATAGTTTATTATAATATGTAATTAAATAATTGCTTAAAAAAAAAAAAAAACGTGAGAAATCGTGTGGTGTACCTAAAAATTCCTTAATGATTCTTATAAATATTATACCTATACTTATATTATTTATACTAGTTTAAGAAGACGACACACCGACAATTTTTCAATGAAAAACTTGCATTAGTAGTTTTTATTTTTATCAACTTACAAATATGTTAGAAATACGAAACAAAAAACAAAATCTAGCTAATAATATTATCTAGCGACTGATGTAGCCGATTTTTGATATATTAATTTTTACCAATTTTATAAATTGTTAAATTATGGATTTTATGATTTTTTTTGTTTTTTTTTTTGTTTTTCAACAACTCATAAAACATGTAAAAATGAATATATATATATATATATATAATATATGTTACGATAAACTATTACACCAAAAAAATGATATCCGTAAACTATTCTTTATTGATATAAAAACAATACATATATACAATTTTTATATACAATGCGAGGGCGTGCGGTCGCTGGTAAGCGCTGCGCTACACCTTGATGGGTTAGGGGTGGTGATACGCCTAGCAAAAGGCCCTTCCGAAGACACACTTATGTCCCGGTACCTAATGTCGGTAACACACTTATGCCCCAAGTCCCGGCTTACATCCGTGAGAGATATGGAATGGGGGCGAGGATGTTGTGTGCATCGTCCTGGTCGGCTTGGCTTCCGCGATGGATTGGCTCCTCGGACGTCGAGTGGCTCCCGATGTCGAGACGGCGGTGGTTGATTGGCTCCCCGGCGTTGGGAAGGATACGACTGGGCTAGCTTCCCTGAGATCGAATGGCTGCTGTTTGAATGTCAGAGCACAGCTGATCGCTTGTCCGTGGTTCTTTTCTTCCTGTATCGTCCAAGTATGTGTTGAATAAAGGAAGAAAACGAAGTGAATTGTTCGTTGCTTTTACTTTGCTTCGATTGTTTTGTACTCTGTATCGAGCTGGTGCTCCTGGCAGAGAGTTGGAAGTGTATGTGGAGCTAGGATTTATTTTTTTATATATATTTAGGAATTGCTTTTTCTTATAGTATGTTTAGAAGCTTGTTAATGAAATGTTCTTTTGGTGATGCTAAATTTGTTATTGCCTTTATATGATCGAAGGGTGAGTTTTCGATTCGAACAATGAGCTGTTTAGTGTTGGTCATGATTACTTCTTTAATTAATCCTAACTGTAGAGAGTTTAATATAGTTTTATTAGAGACGTAGTAGTTGTATCCCTAGAATCATCCGTAGTGTTTTCGATTGAAAGACCTCTAATAGTAGTTGTCGGACGTATTTTGGTTCATAACCAAGGTTTTTTAATTCTTCAGCTACTTCGACGACTGATATACCTGGGAGGAATCCTTTTATCACCACTTTAAGGGTGCGTTTATCAGATGAAAAGAAGTGAAATTCCGTGTTTGTCTTGTTAAAATATTTTTGGGCTATTTTGTATATCTCAATATCGATGCACTGGATTTTAACTGAATTTGTTTTAACGGACTTTGCTTCTATTGCGCCTTCCAAGGCGGTTGTTATTAGTTTTGCTGCAACTTTTCTCCAGTCGGAACCAAGAAAAATAAGGGGAGGAAGTTTGATGATGGTTGGTTTATTTGATTGTCTAGGAGAGTTGGGCATATCATCGTCATCATCGTCTGAGGAGCTTGGGGAGGAATGGTTGCTTATAGTCATATTATTTGGTGGAGAGAAAACGTTACCAGAGTGTCTATTTTGAGAAGATTTGGTTGGCTTGGCTGAGTTCAGAGTGGGAGTATTGGATTTAGTTTTGTTTCGGGGTGGAGGTGAGACATCACTACCTGTATCGCTCTTACTGATTCCTCTTAAAAGCTTCCCCCTTCCTTTGCTTTTACTCATGGTTGAGTAAGTTTCAGGGGTAGGGGAGAGAAGCGAGTAGGTGACCGTGTGAGTCTGCCGGTGGTAGGCCTGCTGTGTAAAAATTTTGGCAGCAACGTTAGTAGTCAGGTTTGGACTTAGAACTTGCCCAGTCAGTTGGGTGAACATTTTCTCCTTACTGAGGTTGAAAACTTCCAGGTTATATTTCACAATATAGATAACATATTAATTTCAATTGCAGACATCTGTCTTCGTCCGAGGTTGGACAGGAACTTATAAATTGTCCGTTGGTGTCCTTCGGTATATAACCTTATTCGGGTCCGGTTTGTCACGTTGTTATTGTTTGGTGTGAATTTCTCGGTTTTCCTGTATTCGCTAGTAGGTGGCGAGGTGATGTGTACTTGTGATTTGGGGTCGGGGTTTTGCGCCGTTACATATAATTAGACCTCGGAAGTTGGAGTTGCATACTTTTCTGTATGTTCTAAATTTATAGCAAACCAAGCTAAAAATCCATTTTATACAATGATGAGTTTAAATACAAAAATTAAAAATGCATTTTTTTGCATATTTTGTCAATTTTAGAAAAAAAAAGTGCATATTTCTCAATTTCCATATGCTTTTTATGCTTGTTTAATATTTTCTAAAAAAATTGATGTTTTCTTCTAATAATTATGATTTTATTATTTTATTTTCGTTTATTTAACATACCATGTAGTCACCATACCGTACCGTAACTATATAGTCGCTATATCGACTATTAATTTGACGGAGTGTATTTATTTTAACACTATATAATATTATCTTTTGTATAAAACTCATTAGTATTATATCAATGTTATCGACTTTATCATTAATCGCTATTAGATTAACGATTAATTTATTCTATAATATAATAGTGTATTTAGAGGTGCATGATTGAATTATATGGGCAACTATATTCTTCCTCATCAGTTGACAGTTGTGTGTGAACTTTCGCGTGTTATAAATTCGTCCATGCTGTGTAAAATCTACTCAAGTGTTTCAAAAAATTAAAATATGCCAAAAATTTCACAAACTAAAAAATTTGTTTTAGAATTGGGCGAAAATGTTTTTTCAACAGACGGTACTATTCTATTTTGTAAGATCTATGAAGTTAAAGTAAATTGCGAAAAACAATTTACGGTTACTCAGCATGTAAAAACGAATAAACATGAGCGGTTGTTAAATTGTCAACGAAATCGTATGAAGGTATCAACTACACAACAGTTTTTGTCTTCAAGTACCTCCAAAAAGTGTGATTTTTTTAAAAGATTTATGTAAGTCAATAATGTGTGGTAATATTCCTCTTAATAAAATTATGAATACTGAATTTCGCTCATTCCTAGAAATATATTATTATTATTAATATTATTATTATAATATTCCATGTGAATCTACTTTAAGAAAAACTTATTTAAATTAATGTTACGAAAAAACAATCGATAAAATTATAAAACATGTCGTTGGGAATAAAATTTGGATATCTACGAAGAAAGTACTGACGTCGAAGGTGCGTTATTGGAACTTTATTGGTTCATCAACCTGGTAACATATATTTATTGACGTCTGAAGTTCTTGATAAAGTTAATTTTTCAACAATAGTCAAAATATTTGATGCATCAATGGTTCCTTTTGTGACCAGATGGAATCCGGCACGATGACGTACTTTTATTTGTAAGTGATGCGGTTCCGTATATGAAAAAAACTGGTACAGTTATGAAATTGTATTCAAAATTATATAAATTAAAATAATTATACTCAAAAATGATACACGTCACATGTTTGGCTCATGGAGTACATAAAGTACCAGAAGAAATACGTAGTCATTTCCCAACGGTGGATAAATTAATATCAAGGGTAAAACAATTGCTTTTAAAAGCACCGTCTCGTACTATAGTATTTAAAACTAAAGCTCCTGGAATTCCACTTCCACTGGAGCCCATACTAACACGTTGGGGGACATGGCTACAAGCAGCTTTATACTACTGTCAATATTTTAAAGAAATATAGAAAAATTTACAACTTCTAGATTCGAGCGATGCGGTTTCTATTAGAAAAGCCAAAATCATTGTAAGTGACCGTTCGGTGGAAATAGACTTAACTTTTTCATTCATGCAAATTATGGTTTTTTACTAACAACAATAACGTAACTCGAAAAACATTTTAAAACGTTACATGAATCAATAGCGACAGTGAAATCCGTCGAAAATAAGGTAGAGCACATTATTGGCGAGACAGGCATTGCAATCAAATAAAAATTTTAAAATGTTTTGGAAAAATACCGCGGTTTTAATGATTTGAAAAGAATATCAAGCATTTTAACAGGTGAAACAACGTCAATGGAAGGATTACCAGAAGACTTAAATGGGAATGACTTAGCGCACTTAAAATATGCACCGATAACTTCAATGGATGTTGAAAGAAGATTTTCGCCCTACAAAAATATACTTTCAGACAACGATATAGAAAATATCAAGAAACTTCTCATTGTTCAATGCAATATATTTACAGCTATGACAGTTACAATAATTTATTTGTTTACTGAATTTAAAAAATATATATAATTTTTCAAATAACTTTCATTCTATATTTTTATTTTTAGATTGAAAAAATTACAATCCATCAAAATCAGCCAAACAATTTTGAATTCAATAAAAACATAAAAAATAAATTTTTTTATATACTTATCTAATAAATATTTTCGCATATATAATAAATTTTTTTTTGCATATTTAACATTTTTTTTTTTTGCATATTTTGTCTGTTTTAGCTCCTAAAATTTTGAGCCCTACATAAATAATATATAATTAGCTACATCGGTCGCTAGATAATTTTAGTTTTTATGATTTATTTTTTATTTCATTTTGATACAACATTCTCAAATTGATAAAAATTAAAAAAGCGTAAACATGGTTTTTAACATAAATTGTGATTTCACAACAATTAAAATTGGTATTGACACATGACTATTTTTAAATTACTTAAAAATATATTTAAATATTTTTAAATTGTTGGATTTTCATTTTTCTTAAAATTTTATAAAAATTGCCTATAGCCTATAGACTATACGTACAAACCCCTTTAAAAGTCGAGTGTAGCGTCATCTTAAGTTAACACATTGGGAGTAAACGATTTTCACGATTTATTCGTCTACATATACGTAATTACAATTCATATGTAGTATTGAACTATTGAAAAATGGGTACTTAATATATGTAAATTTACTATACTTGGTTACATGATTTAGAAGTTTCTAACCCTATTTTTTCTACTGAAAATTTTGAAAAAATTTAATATAAAAATTTTAATCTGAGTGAATTGAATTTTTTTTTTTATTAACTTTTAATAGGCGTCTTTCAGGTACTCCACTACTTTTGATACGGGTTACTAATACTAATGATCACGTATACGACTGGAACAAGTAGGTATAAAGCCGTACAAAGAAAGAATAATAATTTGCCTACATAATACTTAGATATATATTAATAATAGATTATTTTTATATTTAACTAACTAGTGAACTTTAAGTTAATTATTAAATTGGGCATTATCACATTAAAATGTTAAAATTAAGTTAAAAATTCAAGTTATTTTTAACTTAACCAATTGAATTTAAAAACAAATTATAACTTAATTGTTAACTTAATGAGTTATAATATTAGTAATTATGACTTATGCCTAATGAGTTAATTACAATTTTTATCGGTTAACATGTTAAATTTGATTCAAATTATAAGAAAGCTAATTTTATTTTTTAACTAGATAGTAAATTTCACAATTTATGGTAAATATTATGGTAGTAAACACATGCTATGGTAAATTTTAATACACCAAATAGTATATTTTTTAATTAACTTAATATTACTAATTTACTTGTCCCTGTACATAACTTTATGATAAAGCCTTTATCAATTACCCAAGTTAAATTGTATTTAAAAAATCTTAATTGTATAGATACTTTAAAAAATAAATTCATATAAGATCAAAATATTATTTTTATAAATACCCAATAATTAAAAATTTTCAGTAATTAAATTTTAACTTTTATACAAGTTAAGTTTATTCTTTAGTATAATTACTTATATAATGTATTACACGTATTTTTTTTAATAATATATAATTTACAGGATTTTTTTTAATGGAAAATATACAGGTAAATGAATAAATATATTGACAATAAACTAATCAAGAAAAATAAATAAATATTTATTCAGTTCTTTAAAATATAATTTAATCATGTGTTATAATACTATATAGTGTTGATATATCAAATGCACTTTTTAGATAAGAAGATATGAAATATTACAGTGGAAAATAAATAAATGATCCGTCAAAAATCCTTTTAGAATTCTCGATGTCCATGTGTATAGCTTGCAGGCAAAGGAACGGGTGGGTTGTATACTCATTCTTCGAATTGTTTTCCTAAAAAAATAAATATATGTAATAAATTAGTTTATCTTGAATTAATATAATATAGAAAGAATAAGAAACTTTTAATAAGATTAAAGGTAAACATGACATGTTAATAGTTATATATACATATGTACCTATATATATTTTGCTCGGTATAAGTTAAATATACAAATAGATAAAACAGAAAAAATAGAACAGAAAGAAGTATTTCTAAATATACATAAGAAATATAAAAAAAATAACAATATTAATTTATCCTTGGCTCGGTAAAAAAAAAACTGTAGATGGATTGGAAGTGGTATATTATTCTTAGTGATTTATAAACCTAAATACCTAACAAAATTATGATTACATGAAATTTGAACCCTGTAAACTAAGTTGAATATTTATAATACTTTTTGATAGGCTAAAAATATGTTAAAATATGTGTGGATATCAGAAACGTTAAATATTTTATACTCATTTTCATATATTCGCAAGATAAAGAACCATTTAATAATAAATCCACCTTCATGATAACCTACAAAAAAAGATGCCCGATTTAAATATTTTTACCCTATTGATATCCAGGGCCCGGATAGGCCCTGTCGAGTTATCGAGTTCAACTCGGTGGACTGCGCACTATTTGGACAGATTAATTAATATATACTCAAAAATATAAGAGCACAAAGTTAAATTTGGAAGGTTTTTAATAGCCTATAGTACATTAACAGATTTTTTAAAACATTGAAAACTGTTTTTGAACTAATATAAATCCTATAACTCGGTGGGCTGGTAGCTTCAATATTCAATGCGGTCGATATCAGTTTATTGTATGTAGTATTTTAGCCTTTAAGTAAATGATTAATAAAATGTATTTTCTACATAACCTAGAAAAGCGATTAACAAATTCAAATTAGTTGACTACCTATATAGGTATACTATTGAATGTTTGTTTATAGATCGTTCACTTATTGATAAAATGCATTGATAAAACAGACATTTCCGTCGGCCTTATATAATAATAAATATTGCCTATCTTAAATTAGTACATTGGATAGTGTAAAAATAATTTTTTTTTTTATTAAAAAGTTAAGAAAGTACCTCTTAAATTTGTATAATTCTTACTTATTTATATACTTACAGTTACAATCAAATGTGTCTATCGACGAAGGAAGGTGTATGGCGAGTAGTAGGACAATGGATAGTTGTAGCCGTACGAAGGATACGTGTAGACCGGTGCGTATGTCTGTGGGTATGTGAGAAGGACTTGAGCAGAAGCGACAGCGATCAAAGCCAAAGCGGCAACAATCATTAACTAAAATAATAAAAAACAAAATAATCATATGAGTTCTTAAAAAAAAAAATTTCTATTATTTTTAAAAATATAATGGACTCTCGAGGATTTTCAAAAAAATGAGATAATATCAGGACAATCGATATTGAGTGTATAATATGAGAATACTTTATAATTTTTGTATTATATTGAAAAATGATTCTCGAACTGTCTATTATTGAACTTTATTTTTTTTCATTCTCAATTTAATTAATATTCTTTGGAAACAAATCATTTTAAAATCTTCAAGTGATTACGTTTAGTTAAAGACTTATGGACACTATTTGTCTTGTGAGTACCTTTAATATGTCAACAATTAAACTGGTCGGAGTGTTTTTTTCATATTGAAAATTATTATTTAATCGTTTATTTCAAAGTCCGATTATCGATCAAATGTAACGAACGGTTGGACTGATTGAAAATTTCAAACACAAAATAAGAGCACTGTTAATAACAAAATATGTTTCACGTTTGGGTAATATTGATGACAAATATATGGAGTTTGCAATGATCTTAAGAAGTATGTTTTAGAATTTTAGATAAAAATATATTTTTAATTGTCATGAGTTTATAAATATATTTCGCATGATTTGCTTACCATTGATTTGTACATGATGATTTTTGAGTTGAGTTCTGGTGAACTAAAATATTTGGATATATGGATTCAATGAATACTAATAGAACACTGATGTCGTCTGTAAACATTTGATCGGTATTTATATTCAGTTAATCACACGACGACATCACCCTACTTAATTCCCAGATGTTGTTTTTATTTTTTATAAATAAATATATAATATGTTAATTTCTTTTTTACCTACCTATTATTAATAATATTTGTATTATCAAGAAACCAGTTTGACAATCCCATGCGACGGACGAATCTGACGGATGAGTTACTCAAGTAAAACCGGCATCTTTACTGATAATAGGCAGGATTACTAGACGATTATTGCACCATAGGACAATGTATGAGATAGGTATCCATAGAAACGCATTTGGTAATATTATTCAATCGTAAAAAAAAAAAAATAATAAATAAGCCCTTGACATTTTAAATGTGTAAAAAAATATCAAGAGCGTGTTTTTTATTGTATATATGATTTTAAATATATTGAAAATATATATTGGGATTAAGACCAATTATACTAACAAATTCAGATAATATATGGGTTGACGACGATCATCATCGCTGAAGGTTAAATTAGTAAAATTATATAGCTGCTCCAAAACCTATGTTAATTATGTCCAAAAATACCAATGTTTTACTCTATTATCAAATAATTATAATATTATCAATATTACCCAAATGTGTACAATATCTCTGTGTTCCTTAACAGTTGACTTTTTCAAAAGCAACAACCCGAATTAACTATAACTCAAGTCTCAAATAAATAATTTGGGTAATTGCGTTTTAAGTATTAATTTTAGTTTTTGTGATATTCAATTTGGGTCTTCAGATATTTTGATAGTGTTCAACCTGTAAATTTTATAGTATTATAATATGGTTCTAAAATTATGTGACGTACATTTTGTATATATTTTATATACAATTTACAGAAAATATAAGATTGACAAAATGTTCAAAAATAATATAAATTGATTATCACACGAAATATTTCGATTATGTTTAATAATAATATCGTTACAAAAATGTTTGTTTCTGTTAGTGTTAAGGTTATGTTCATATAAAATATATAACCTTTGTAACGGTTTCGGGTTTTAGATTTTTAATTGGTTAATTCGGGTTTTATAAGTTATGTTCCATTCGAATGGAAAGCCCCTTGAAATGCAGTTATAAAATCATTATAGATATTATTTTTGAATTTCAAAATAGTGGCATCCTATATTTTGGTATACCTAAATGATAATTAATTATATAATTATGGTAAGAATCATTGAAAATTGTATTAGATTTAAATTCAGTTTTTTTTTTTTTCTAATTTTCTGTACTCAGAATACTTAAAATATGTGATATTATAAATCAATTTCATACTTCATAATTTTTTTACACAACATTTTTATTCTTCTTTTATATTTTTTGTTTTTATACAATACAAGTGGGATGAGCTAATTTTATTTTTGTTCTTCGCATTCCTTATCCATATCCATTACCAAACTCCATGAATACATTGATTTTTTTTCATAAATCTGAGGTATATACAAGCCATTTTTTTAAGTGAATGGCTAACTGCAGAAAGGGGGTAAATCCCTTTTTTATCAATTTTGATTTTATTATCATTCTGTATTAAGCACATATAAATACAGTATACACCGTGTCACCGTTTACTGCAGAAAAGAGACAAACTAAAAATAGCATACGGAAATTTCTGCAGTAAATTGTTATTTTATCATTTAGTTATCTGTTATAAACCAGTGATCAGTTTAAATTATTACAAACACATTATAATTCTATAGGTATTCTATTAATATAATATTTTTATCAATATTATCTACGTTGTTCGTTTCATCCATAATATTGTTCTATAACACGAGTGTAGGTATACTATAATATTGTATAAATTGTGTATTTGTGAAGTTTTTAATTTTTTAAAAGTTCCGGAATATTCTGACTAGTATTTCAAAAATCTCGAACAACCAAAACGTAAAAATACGTATTATGCATTTCCCCCCTAGTCGTTGCCCAGTAAAGTAACATTGACGGAGTACCACTGAGTATCCCGGTCAGCCATTTTATTTTAAACTTTTTTTTTTTCTAAATTAAAATGAAATGTTTGAATCATTTCTATATTTATTCAAATCATAAATCTCATCTTGGTTAAATTAATTATTGAATTATATATTTTTTCTAAGTGTTTAGTTCTTTTATTAAAATAGCTACCCTGTTTGCAACGTCATGCAGACGACGAATACAGGATACAGTAGTGCTAGGTCGTAAATTAATATATAGATATTGTATAATTGGAGCACTACACTAATAACCTAAAGTGGTCATTGGCAATAACCAGCCGTTTTACATATCAATATGTATTTAACATTTTATAATAATATTACATTAGGTAGGTAGGTAGGTAGGTACTAATGTTATAAGCATGTTCTAAAAGTTGGAACAAAATCCATCAAAAATAATGTAATAAATTGAAATTTTTAAATATCTTAGAAAACAATAATGGCCAATATTTAATTAGTGGCAATCAACATAATATTGTAATAATTTCTTTTCAAAAAGAAAAAAAAAATACTACTACTTAATTTAAATAGAATGAATTAATTGTTGAAATTTCATTATAATAATATATAATATTATAAAACTGTTATTATTGTAATAATTTTAATAAAATAATTGTACTTATTTCGTCAAATCAATCATTTATTATATGATTTATTATTGATCACGGTGTAAGTATGTATACCTATACGGCCGCTATACGTATACCTTCGCATAATATTATAAGTATTTATAGATACATATAGTAAAAAAATATGAAATAATAATACATTACAAGTATATAATTAAAATACTTTAATAATCAATAGATACATAATATATAACCGAACATTAGGGTGGAGCCGTTACTATATAGAAACGAATTTTAAGATTTAAAATTATTAATCGTAATAGTAAAAAATATTTACTATAGGTGTTTACATATATTTTGCCATTTTTATTTATTTATTTTTTTTTTTTTATGACATCTTCTGCCCTCTACTATCCCCTAAAGGAGATGAAATATAAACATTTTTTTTCAAATCTAAATAGCAAAAAAATATATATCTAACATAGCTCAGGTACCACCGACTATTTTGGTTTTTAAATATATTTTTATTTTCTGTCCTCTACCGGCCTTTGAAGTATATTGTTTCTTATACCTATTATTAACAAAAAGTTACACCAGTGAATCTAATGCCGCTAATAAAATGTTATTTTCATAAAATTATAAATATTTATTATTATTTGATCTTAACTCATTGTACCCAACACTTTGTCCCGCCTCCGTAAAAGTTTTTCTGTTCCAAAATTAAATTTTGATGCTAGTGAATATTTTAACATAATTGACTGGCAATCCACGACGATCACGTCTCCATACTTAATAAACTTACCATCGATGAAGTTGGAAATCTAATTGTTGATAAGGATAGTGTCAACAAATTGTTAGATACTATCTGGTTTCCATGCCCTATACAAGCGATAGAAAGGTGCATGCGTTAAAATAGTTACCGAAGCTTCTTCAAAAGTTATTGGTTCGCAAGCTAGAGACGATTTTACTAAAGTAAATTTAAAATCTAGAAAATCGATGTCTTCATTTAATACAAAAACCAACTTAATCAATAAAATTTATATATTTGTTTATTTATTTTAAATATATTACGTATATTATTTTTATTATAATATTATTGTTTTTAATTAATTAATTTGTAAACTAATAAATTATAGGATGCAGAGGCGGGAGAAAGTGTTGAATAAAATGAGTTAAGAACAAATAATAAAAAATACTTTTAATTTTAAGAAAATTATTAGCGGCGTTAGATCCTTTAATGCAACTTTTTGTTAATAATATACCACGAAAACTCAAACAATTATACTTCAAAGACCGGTAGAGGGCAAAAAAAAATATATTTAAAAACCAAAATAGTTGGTGGTATCAGAGCTATGTTCGATATTTTTTTTTTTTTTGCTATTAGGATTTGAAAAATAATTAATAATATAAGCAGTAAGCTGTCGAATGTTGTTTACGGAAAGCAAATTGTTCCTTACGTATCTTG
Source organism: Pemphigus obesinymphae (assembly GCA_025469235.1). Classification (NCBI taxonomy): domain Eukaryota; kingdom Metazoa; phylum Arthropoda; class Insecta; order Hemiptera; family Aphididae; genus Pemphigus; species Pemphigus obesinymphae. Next base: position 51,283 of record JAIPRL010001859.1, read on the forward strand.
TTGTCCGTGAAAGCTTTCAGTTTATGGAGAATGATCCTATTGAAAAGTTTGGATAGGCAAGACAGAAGTGCAATAGGATGGTAATTAGACGGTTGAGAGTGATTTTTGCCTGCCTTGGGGATGGTATTATGATTGCCTGTTTCCATTGTTCAGTGTAGTAGTTTAGGCGCAAACATCCATTGAACATGCGTACGATAGCCATGATAACGCTTTTTGGTGTATACTTGAGCACGGCGTTAGTGATGCGGTCGGCGTCAGGTTTTTAAGGCAGTTAACACGTTGATGGACAGTTGATTTAATTATTTTTAAAAAACACCACCCTTAAAACGTCACTTTTCATTACTGCTATAGCAGTACTGACCCCCGACATCACATTTTTGATTACAAAATTACTGCTATACCAGTATTACATTTTATTGGTTGATTATTTTATAGTTATTATGTTGAAAGCTACGATTTATTTTAAAGAATGCATAAAAAGATAGGGAAGTTATTTTTATTTAATAAAATGAAACAAAATGTAATACAAAAACTTTATTATATTATTGAAAAATTATACTTATACAATACTTAGATCATTATTTTAAACTTATTTTTTATTAATCAATTAATTTTAACTTTATATTCATCCTTCTGGTTGAGCAGCATGGTAATCTTTAAAACATAGTGGACACAGAGGTACTTTACATTTTTGACATTGAATGGAAGTTTGTTTTCTGGTTTTTTGTTTATAACACTGAACACAATTTTTAAATTTTTTTTGTCTTTTATAATTTAGTGGTAACGGTATGAGTTCTTCGAAATGACCTTCTCTCAAATCTTCACCTCGGTTTGATTTTCTTGAATTATTTTTTAATTGAAAAAATTCAGTTGCTGTAGTATTTTTTGGAATTTTAATTAAATCTTTAATAAGTAAGTCTCTATATACTTTGAACCTGAAATCTGGACAGTCAAAATGTTGTTTATATATATAAAAACTATTCCAAACAGCGACGTCTAACAGATGAAAAATAACTTTCTTGTACCACTTTGCAGATTTCCGAAAACAAGAATAAAAAGAGATCATTTGATCGGCGCGATCTACTCCACTCATAAACTCATTATACTTGGCTATTTCGATAGGTTTTGGTTTTTCTTGGCCATATTTATTTTTGGAGACTATCATTTTTGGTTGATAATTGGTTGTTATGCATAAGACATCCCTCTTATCTTTCCATTTAGAAACATACACCTTATTTTGACGTTTCCAAATATGATCACCTCTTTTTAATTTTTTTTGAACAACATATTTTGGATTACCCCTTCGGTTACTTCGCAATGTGCCAGTGGTGTGTGTTTTGTGATTTAAAAGTAAATTCAAAAGGTTAACACTGTTGTAGTAATTGTCCATAATCAAGTGATGGCCCTTATTTAAATAAGGAGCCATAAGCCTTAGTACTAAATTGTCAATTTTTGAAGTTAGCGCCCCACTTGAAAATTGTTTTCCCTTATACATTTCTATATTTAAAACGTAACCATCTGGAGAACAAAGCTCATAGAATTTAATGCCATACTTCGCTTTTTTTCCTTTGATATACTGTCGAAAACATAATCTTCCACGGTGGAGAAGCAGAGACTCATCTAACGAAAGTTCAATATGCGGGTAAAAAGCTTTTTGAAAATTATCAATCAACATTGTGTACACTGGTTCAATTTTTTTCATTGGGCCATCAGCAACTACTATTTTTTCCGAATACTCAACACTGAAACAATTCAGAAGTTGTTCGAACCGTCTTCCTGACATAATTTTTTTTGCGATTGGATAATAATATAATGGGTTATTTGAAAATGCATCTCGCAACACAGAAAATTTGGAAGACCCAAAAAGTAAACATAAACCCAAAAATTTATTTATTTCTTCTGTATCAGTATTTTTGAAAGTCGAACTTCTAGAATTTTTATTATGAGGCCGATCTTTTAATGCAAGTTTTTGACCATAATTATTTGTTGAACTTATAATAATCTCAAGTATATCGCCCGTCCAAATTTGGTTAAATATTTCGATAGGAGAGTCTTTAGCAGATTCTAATATATTTATTTTAATTCCAGAGGAGTTCGAATTAAATTCAAAATCAGAAATAGTTTTGTAGTTATCAACCCATTCAGAATCATCGTCATCTTTTTCACTTTCATCACTAGACGTACTTACCTCAGTCGAATATTCATCATCAGATAAATTTAGTATTTGAGGCATCACTAATACATTTGAATTTGATGGATCTTCCATTGATACATCGGGTGAGCTGCTAATTGAGCCTTTTTCAGCGATACCGAGTGGATAAAAATTAGGATCAGCATCAGAATCGTCAATAATTGAAATATTAGAATCATAAGAATCGTAATCTTCATCTAACAACTGATTTACATTTATTTTTTCACGTGAATTCATTTCAATGTATACTTTTAAACACTCATCACTAAACGCACTATTATAATATACTTCAATGGCGATCGTATATGAACTAATATAATAAATAAAACGTATAGAATATGTACTATGTTGTAGTTGTTTATAAAATAAGAAAAACATAACAGTTATCGATATATAAAATATAGCTAATCGATAAGAGAATAAAAATGGAAAATACGTGTATAGATTACAATTACGTGTATAAACAGGCTAAAAATAGAGTGCCCGATGGCCCGTTGAGATGTCCGGGGTCAGAACAACTCCCTCTTTCATAAGAGACCATTGAAAATATCACTGCTATAGCAGTAATGACACATTTTGGATGATTTGTATACTACTGCTATAGCAGTAATATTGAAAAATGACCCCCGATATCAACTATTCATATTACTACTATAGCAGTAATATTTAGCAACTGTCCATCAACGTGTTAATTAAATTTTCATGATACAATCTCCTCAGAAATGAAAATATTTGTGGGAGTTCATTTATTGATTGGTTGTATGAAACATACAAGAATTAGGTTATACTGGACAAGTGATTTTAGAGTAAATTAAATGGCTGATAGTAATTCAAGAAACCGTTTTTTTTTTGAGCTACGGTCTTATTTTCATGTTATAAATAATAATGAAATACCTGTCAACAATGAAGATAAGTTTATTAAAATAAGACCTCTTTATGATTCATTTCTCAAACACTGTACATTACCCAAAAGCACAAACCTATTGATGAACAAATGATAAAATTTAAAGGAAAGCTGGGAATAAAGCAATATATAAAGGGAAAACCTTGCCCTTGGGGTATAAAAAACTTTTTATTATGTTCTTCGAAAGGAATGGTCTATGACATGCTTTTATATCAAGGAAAATCAACTGAAATTGATCCTAAGCTTCTTAAAAAGTATGGTTTAGGCGTATCTGTTGTGTTAAAATTAGTTAAAAGCCTTGAAAAAATAAACATTTTTTATTTTTTGATAATTTCTTTAGTTTATATAATTTATTTAACTCAATTGGCTATTTAGGAATAAAGTCAGCAGGTACAATAGGTTAAATTGGTTTCCTAAAGTCTCAATTATAGGTGATAAAGACCTAACTAAATTAGAAAGAGGTTCTTCATATGAGGTTAGTTCTAAAGACAATAAAATTGGTATAATCAAATGGTGTAACAATAAAATTGTTTATCTTGGTTCTAATTTTGTTACATCAGGAACACCAGACATAGTTAAGCGTTTCAATAAAAAAGAAAAAAGATATATTGAAATAAGTAGACCTGAAAAAGTTAGACTATATAACAACTGCATGGGAGGTGTAGACCTCCATGACTAACTTATTAGTTATTACAGAGTTTTTATTAAATCCAAAAAATGGACATTGAGATTACTTTTTCATGTTTTTGATATGGCAACTAATTCATGGCTACAATACATAATTGATTGTGAAGCTTTAAAAGTACCAAAAAAAAAATACTTTAGATTTTTTGTCATTTAAACATATATTAGCTGAATCACTTATAAAATTAGGTAATTCAGTATTGACTCCGACAAGGAAACGTGGACGTCCTTCATCATCCCCAAAACTTGATGTTGCCAATCTTCCAACAAAGCATCGTAAAGTAGATTCAAAAAATCTCCCATTACAAATTATAAAAGATAGAATTGATCACTTTGCTTTTATTGATAATTTACAAGATGGAACATTATGTAAACATATAGGGTGTACAATGAGAACACATTATGTGTAAAAAATGTAATGTTCATTTATGTTTGACTAAAGATAGGAGTTGTTTTTATAATTTCCACAGTTAGCTATCAATTAAATCTAGTAACCAAAAAAATATTTTATTATTTGTACAGTTTTATACTATAGAAGGTTCCTCATACTATATATTGTTTCATTGGTTATATTTATTAAAAAAAAATTATTTTGTAATTCTATACTTAAAAATTTAATTTTGTTTATTATAAATAGTTAAGGTACTAACAAAATATTTTATTATATAAGATTATGTATGTGATATTATGATAAATAAAGTTGTTTTTATATTTGTTAATAAAATAATACAATTAACAGAAGAAGACGAAAGATTACAAAACTAGCATAAAGGGTCAGTGGTTAATGATGTATGTTGATGCTGTGCAGAAATGAAAGGGTCAGTTAAGATATTTAGTTTTTTGAACTTTGAGTGGAAGTACGGGTTGGTTCACCAGAGTTGTGGCTACTTTTTATGATATTTGGAACACCATTTCTGTACCTTATTATAATTCCATATTCTCCTTGCTTTGTGCGATTGTTGAATTCCTCATAGAGACGACGGATTTCTTGACGCTCGAGAAGGATGCGATCACGTGAAACATATATTGTAAGAAGGTTACTTCCAGGATCTGAAGACCGTTTTCCCGTATTGAAGTCCGTAACAAAACTAAGAGCTTGCTCTTTGGTGGGTGGGAAATATGATTTTTAAAGGACGAGGCTTTCCGTTGCTAATACGACCAAGTCTAAAAAGTTTAGAATCAAAAGGAATAGACATAGAAATTGGCCGGATGGCTTCATTAAAATGTCTAACGTAATCAGCAACTCGGGCAGAAGGAGATGTCTCAGCGGACTCCGGGAGGCCATGAACAACGATATTTCAAAGACATTTTCCACGCTCAGAAATTTCTTGAAATAATTGAGGTACTTGGATGTCGCTTTTCGGACATGATTCAAGAGAGCAGACTCTCTCTTGAAGACAAGTCAAATCAGACAGGATAGCAGAATTTTCGGATCGTAATTCTGCTAATTGAGAGGATGACAAATCAACACTGGTTTTCAATTCGCAGGTTTTTTTGTTAAGAGACAAACTTAAGGTTTTGCACTCAATTTGGGTACTGCGGATTTCAGCAGTGACAAGACGAAATTCTTCTGCAGAGAGAAGAGTTGACGGTAAGGGAGGTCCTTTGGATCCTTTTACAGTTGATGAAGAGTTGGACCTAGTGACAACCTGAGTTGTGCCTGGTTTAGGAGAACTCATCTTCAACTTAAGTGCCCCTGGAAAATTTATGTATGCAACCTAAGTAAAGATGCAGTATAGATGGTAGATGAGTGCAGATCCCGAAGAAATGATCAATTTTGTTCCCTACTGTTTAAGTCTCCAAAAATATTTTCGTCCGTGAGAAGTCAGCTGTTTAATGTTGTGATAGTGAACAAGTGTAATAATACTAACCGGATTACAGGAACAAAGCCGAGTTATAAGTTTGGTTTTGATTGAGCGCTGATGTATACAGAACTGCAATGACTCACAATAAGAGACGGAGTTGACAGGAATAATAAAAAGCAAAGCACAATTGAATTCGTAACGTGAAAAAGAAAATAAAAAATAACGGGAGCGCAAATATATTTCACTGTTATCTTGTTATAGTTGTGTTATATTACACGGTATTTTTTCAAAACTCTCTCAAAAGATTCCCAATGAGTTCAAAACCATTCTTCTTGGGAAACCTTCATCAAGTGCACCTCGTCCCATTAAAATTATTTTCAACTCCCATGAAACTGCTTCTACTGCAATCTCAGCCTATCGTCTTGCAAAAACACGGGCTTTGAACTTTCAACCACTAACCAGCCTTGTCCGTGACAAAACTCCTCTGGAACGCCAACAACTACGTACATGCTATCTTGAGTTAGAATGTCGTGAATCAGCAGGCGAGTCTAACCTTGCTATTACCTATATAAATGGTATTCCAACTGTTACTTCCCGTTCAAAAAACTTCATCCAAAGCCGCCAACGTCCACGGGTGTAAATAGTCCTAAAGGCACCTTCTACCTACATGGATATTATCAGAACTGCCGTCGACTTCGAACTAAACTTACAAATTTCGAATGCAACACCGCCTGTTTTAATTAACTATTTATTGTATTAACTGAAACTTGGCTTAATGGTAATTTCAATTCTCCAGAGCTAGGTTTAACTAACTACAATATATATAGATTTGATAGGGTTTCTACTACTACCTCCTGTGAACGGGAAGGAGGTGTTCTCATAGCCATCCACAAAGATATTCCATCTTTTCCACTTACTATCAATGAATGTGGTGTCGAACAACTATTTGTTAGTTTTCATATAAACTCACATAACTTTATACTTTGTGGTTTTTACCTCCCTCCTCATTCCCATCTTGATCTATATAAAACTCATCTAACCACGTTGGATTTTATAGTACAACAATATCCATCCTACTTTCTTATTTCTGTAGTGACTATAACCTTCCTTCCATTTTACGGACCAATGATAATTATGGTCTCTGTTACTTATCTACTTCTCTATCTCAACTCCTCTGTGTTCCTGAAATTTTCTCCTTTCATGGTTTCTTTCAAAATAATAATATCACTAATACACATTGTTCTATTCTAGATTTAATATTTACCAATTTAAAGTCAGCTTCTGTTGATCTAGCCCTCGATTCCGCCGTCACTCCTGACGCCTACCATCCTCCTTTATCTTCTCTATAGATCTCCATCTAATACAGATTCTCCGGCTTACTTCAACTTCTCTAAAACAGATTACTCCCATGTTATTCAATTCTTAAATTCGTTCAATTGGGAACTTACTTTCCTCCCTCTAAATACGAATGATGCAATGAATATATTCCTGGATGTATAAATAACACACTTCTTAACCGACTACCAATCTTTTTATCTCTCCCGGGCTCGTTATAAGTTCCTGTCCAAACGTCGTTACCGGAATTTTATTTCCCACACAGAATCATCTCTCTTACATAATCCTCGCGCTTTTTGGTCCTTCGTACGCAAAACCCGCTCTTCACACTCCTTACCAACTCCTATACAACAAATTGATGGTATTTTTTCATCTTCCCCTAGTGATGTAGCTAATCTTTTCTCTAATTACTTTTCTTCTATCCGCTCCCTTCTCTCCAAACCTTTATCTTCTCCAAATCTCCTTCCCTCATACTCCTTCTTACCTTCTAGTGTTCAATTTACAATCGATGATGTTAGTCAAATTTTGTCCTCTCTTCGTAATATTAAATCTATCGGATCGGACGGTATTCAAGGCCACTTTTTTTATATCTTAAGAGATGTTATTGCCTTGCCCATCTACCTTCTATGTAAAAAGTCCTTCGATTCTGGGCCTTTCCCTTCATCTCTCAAATTAGGCTCTATCATTCCTATACTCAATCTGGAATTCATACATTTGTCTCTAATAACCGTCCAATAACTACCCTTTCCCACCTTTCTAAATTATTTGAAACTATTGTCCTCAACTCTATTCGTTCTTCATTAAACAATATCTTATGTGAAGAACAACATTGCTTTCGTCCAGGGCGCTCAACAATTACTTGTAACCTTATTTTTTCCTCTTATGTATTCGATTCCTTTAGACAGCAAAGCCAAGTTGATGTTATCTATACAGATTTTTCTAAGGCGTTTGATAGAGTTGACTATCGGCTACTTATTCAAACCCTTGATTATCTTGGTATCGGTGAGCCACTTCTATCTTGGCTACGATCTTATTTATGCGACCGTCCCTATTTTGACTATGCTTCTGGTTTTACCTCCAACACTTTCTATACATGCTCTGGCGTAACCCAAGGTGCAGTCCTTTCTCCCCTATTGTTCATATTATTTGTAAACTCTGCTCCTTCTATCCTCCACCATTCTAAACTGCTCATATTTGCAGACGATATGAAACTATTCCTGAAAATTAAATCTCCCTCCGATTGTAATTTACTCCAGGCTGACCTTCAACGTCTTATTGAATGGAGCGACTCTCTTGGCCTCCCTTTAAATATTTCTAAATGCTCTATCATGTCCTTCTTCCGTCGTACCTCTCCACATGTTTTTCCCTACTCCATCTGTATTACACCCTTAAATCAGGTTGACTCAATACGTGATTTAGGGTTCATATTTACCCATAACTTCTCTCCCAATAAACATATCGAGTTCATTTCCTGTAAATCTACTACTTGGTTTCATCTCTCACATAACCCAAGAATTTCATCTATCGTCCTCTTTTATATCTCTTTATTGTTCCCTTGTTCGTCCCACATTAGAATATGGTTCAGTTCTTTGGGATTCTCAAACTGCTTGTGCTAGTGCAACTATTGAAAGGGTCCAAAGGAAATTCTTTCGCCTTGCTGCTTTCTGCCTTAAAATTGCTCACCCGCCACATGATTATTCATTATAATAGATCATTATAATAATATATAATATATATAAATAATAATAAACATTATAATAATCATATTATAATAGACATATTTCTAACCTTTCCTTTCTTTCAAACCTCCTCTATAACAAAATTGATTCCCATCTTATCTCCCTTATAAACTTTAAATTCCAATTCGTTCAACCTGTTCAACAATTACCTTCCTTATCCCACCTTCTCCTTCTCTCTTTATCGATTCCTCACCTATCTTACGACTTACGCGTGCAGTCAATAATAATACCCCTCTTTCACCATTAAGCCATGATTACTTACCTATACTTTCATTTATCATTAATTATTCTGTTTTTCATTATTTGTAAATAAGTTTTGTCTTGCCAATTGTTCTTTTTTTTTTTCTCTGCTTTTTCTTATACATTAAATTATCATTCTACATTAATAATTGTACTATACATTATTTGTTTTTTGGACTATAGCCTGTACTAATATTAATAATAATAATTATTATTAATTTCTTTATAAAATAATTTTATATCTATCAAGTATTAAGTAAGTAACTTTCATAAATAACAAAATAAGTAAATAACTATTATAATGTTGTTGTGTAAATTATTTAATTTAGATGTATTGGTGGCGAATTACTGTAAAATTTATCTGTAATGGAACGGTGTTTTCTAAACTAAAACCAGCGTCCGTACTCAATTTTTGTTCCAATTCAAGCACTGCATCTAATGAAATCATTTTTCATCCAAGTACAATATTTACTTTGTTAATTTTATCGATAAAATTGTAGATATTCTTTATTGAATAATTTTCAACAAATTTTTACAAAAAACTTTTTACTTTTTAGATATTAAGTATTAAGCACTAATAACTTGGTTATTGTAATATTGTACTGATTATAATCAATTTGATTAATATATAATTATTAATCAAATGTTTTATTTCTGTTATTAAAAATAAAATATCTACACAAGTACTCAAACTATACTATTTATTTCTGATAGGTCTTTATTTTTTTTAAGCAATATTATATTAGTTGATTTGTGGTCATCTAGAAAAAAAATTATAAGTAGCTACCGATTTATTTCCTAATTTTTAAGATTCAAGTACCTATTGTGTTTTTGTCAATTTGATCAAATGAATGTTGTGTGTTAGAGTTAGAATACCTAATTGTTTAGTATAGGTGTATTTATGATATTTCTTTACCCTTTACGATTCTGAAATTTTTCTGATGATTCACCTCCTGGAGATTGGGTTCTCACATGTGCACAGTCAATTGCACCGAAGACTAATGGAAATCGAGCAATCTTGAACATTTTCATTTTTGTTGAACAATGTTTTGTACAGGAATGTTTAAAAATAATCCACTTAATCCCGCAATAGCATAGGAAACATTTTTAATTGTTCTGCTTGCAGAAGAAATACTAACACCAAACATATCTGCGACTGATATAAGCATAGTGCTCAAAGCATAAAATCTCAGTGTAAGCAGAACCTGATTCATTAGAGGTAATGCCATATTCCTGTAAAAATGTAAAAAACGATGCATAAATATAAGATATTGCAATACGTTATTGGTATGAGTAATATTTACCTGTTAGTGGCTGTTTCCAGTTTTCCTGTGAATAAATTTAATAAACTACACATTTTTTTGAAAGACGAAATCTATTCATGAATTCATCTTCCATCAAAATGTCGTAGTAATTAGGCCTATCATGGAACACTTCTGGTCTTCTATGACCAATATAATTTACCTCATCGATGAAGTCAATCAAAGTATTGATATTATTAATTTTTAATTAAGATATACGTGCAGGTAATTTAAAATAAAACAAATGCACAGTACACAGTATTGTCACAGAATATTCTGTGGTATTATTCGTGAGCAAAAACTGATAAAAAAAACCGCTTTCATCGCAATAATAATCGTAAAGTCCACAAATATATTATATTGTAATATGGATCCCGCTAATTACTTTAACAGGCACCAAAACCTGCCGCTAAATGAAGTTCCCGCTAAAGGTGATATTCCACGCTCTCCGTGTATCTGCCGTGCATATAATATAGCTCTCTGATTGGTTGAACCACTTGTGGTACCATTATGGTTAACCGTGTCTACCGATATATAAACTTGTATACCACAAAGTTGAACAATTCTCAACTTTTGCCTCATGTGGTTCATGTTATCGGGTTATGTTATCAGTTATCAAAAAGTCCAATTATTATGATAAGAATTTTTGTTATCTATATCAGAATCCTATTATACAGGGTGTTTCCGAAATGAGTACCATAAATTCGTACATATACTCAGTGGAGTGACCCAATGACGAAAGTTTTGACATTTTTTTTCTACCTTTAAAACCTATGTTTTTTTAAATTTATTCATAATATATTGATATAAATGTAAAAATAAATACAACGTGATATTTCTTGCAAAATTCTCATACGAATCGATATATATCACATCATTTTTTTCCATATTCGCCCGACTTTGACGCCCGCGTTACGCTCGTATCGCCAAAGTGTCGCCACGAGGAAAAAAATGATGCGGCATATCGATTCGTATGAGAATTTTCCAAGAAATATTATGGTATAATTTATTTATAGACATCGAACATTCCTGATTAATTAACACGGATTTTAAAATAGTAAAATCATTAAAAACAAATTTTTTATTTGTAAATAATCCAATTACCTGATTGGCAATTATTTCAGTCGATAGCTAGTTATTCTCACTTGCTAGTTTAAAGCTTCACATCCCTGGGTAGTAAAATCACAAACGATGGAAAAGCCATACAGATACGGTATGCAGGATAGCATAGGATAAACAAGCCTATTATAGAAAGAAAAACCTTTTTACTTCAAATACAGTAAATCTAGAGACCAGGGCAGCACAAATAAAAAGCTTTGTGTGGAACGTAGCTCTATATGGAGCAGAGATTTGGACTATACTGAAGGCCGAAAAAGCTAAAATAGAGGCTTTTGAAATATGGTGTTCGAGAACGTTAAAAATTCCATGGACAGAAAAAGTATAAATGTTGAGGTTTTTAAAAGAATAAATACTCAAAAATCAATATGAAATACACTGAGGTTGAGGAGGAAAACATGGATCGGACATCTAATAAGGAATAGTCATTGAATAACTACGATAATTGAGGGGAAAATGGAAGGCAAATCTAGAAGGAGAAGGCCTAGAACACCTTTCATGAAACAAGTAATGGAAGACACAAGAATAAGAACGTATAAGGAACTAAAGAGAAATATAGAGGACAGAGAAAAACGGAGAGATACATCATTAATCATTTAACCAATTTTCGGATTGAAGAAAAAAATAAAATACATTCATATGTATAGTTTTTTTATTTCATGAACATTTTGAATTTTGGCGATACCGCGTTTTGTATTTCCACACTTCAGTCGAACTTTTTCACTCACTCGGTTCAGTACACTTTTCATTTACCTTTAATTTACACATTTTTTTTATTACTTTGTATGCTACTTTTTTCTAGATGGAACTGCATAACCTATCTTTTAATTGAATACTAATTTTTCAGGAAATTTACCAAGATCATAGTAAGTATAATAAATAAATAAATATATAGTCCAATTTCAGAAAAATTGGTTTTATATTTCGATAAAAAAATTGAAAGTTTAAAATAATAATTCTTCTTTCTTCTTCTTCTGGCATTCTTACTCTCTAAGAGTTTTTGCCTCCATTACTACATTTCGCCACCTATCTCTATCTTGGGCTGTCTCTTTCCAATCTTCAACTCCAAAGATTCTCAAATCTTCTTCTACCACGTCAATTTATCTTTTCCTAGGTCTACCTCTAGGTCTTTTCCCTTGTGGTTTCCATTCCAAAGCTACTCTGACTACTTCATTCTCTCTTCTTCTCACTATGTGACCTAAACCATTGTATTCTTTGGCCTTTAATATAGTTTTTTACCGGTGCTAATTCCAACATATCGTACAACTCTCTGTTGTACCTCCTCCGCCAATTCCGCGTTGTTTCATCTATGACAGGTCCGCATATTTTTCTCCATACTCTATGCTCAAAAGTCCTCAGGTTCCTCTTTGTTTGTTTGGTCTTTGTCCAAGCTTCACAACCATATATGAGAGTCGGTCTTTAATAGCCACGTACAGTTTTGCTTTCGTTTTCCTAGATAGCATTTTGGTTGTGAAGAATTTTGTCAGTGCGTAGAACGTTTTTTGAGCTTTATTTATCCGAATACTTATTTCCTTTGACCAATCATTCTTTGTGCTTAACGTTGCTCCCAGATATTTAAACTCGCTAACTTTTTCGTATGCTAAATTCTCCGTCTCGCTGGGGTCTTCCCTATTTTCGATTAGTTCCATTATCTTTGTTTTCTCGGCATTTATTTCGAGACCTATTTTCTTCGCTGCTTTTTCTAACACTCTGGCTGCGTTAGTTGTGTCTGCAAGCGCATCACCTATTATATCTAAATCGTCAGCGAAACCGAGGAGCCGTATCTTGTTCTGCCCGATTAATAAACCACCTTCATTGTCCTGTAGTATTCTTACTACCTTCTCTAGGCCAAATTTAAAAGCACTGGAGACAATTTTAATTCAAATTTATAAATTATAACATATTAATATTTATTTATGTGATTTATATTTATTAATATGACAATTATTAAATAATAAATTCTAAATAAATTATTAAAAATTAAATATATTAATATAATTATAGTCATGTTAAATATTAAAAAATTAGAAAAAATAATATTCAACCACCTACATAAATTGTTTTGTAAATTTATGGATAATTAAAGTATACACTTCAGTTTTATAATTATATATAATTGATTTTATAATACGTAAATAAACTAACCAACAGGAATATTTGGTAACCAATAAACTACTAAAAAATAAAATTTTGCAAAATTAAAATAAATGAATTAAAATATTTTAATACTCTTATAAAAATAAAAAATATATATATTATAAAAATAAATATTATATTTATATATTATTTTTTTATAATATAAATTTATCTTTTATACATGTATATATTGTTATTCTTATAACATTTATATTTTTTATTATTAATAACCTACTGTCCGTCATAATGGGGCACTAGCAATCCCCCACACAATTTTTATATGAAACTACTAATACTTCTCCTTCACATTTTATTTTGAACCTCTTGAATGAGTGGATGTTGTAAATTTGTTAGTGCAGCAATAACTTTAAAAATTTGCTCTGCATTTTTTAACATTGTCGAGGGAATAAAATTTAAAATTCAATAACATTTTATTCTTTGTATAGCTCTTTCAATATGAATCCTTGCCGTAGCCATGACTTCAGTTTGTAACACTTGTTCTAGTGTTAATTGAGGAATGTCCAGAAAAGGTGGTAAATTCAAAGAAACTCCAGGTGGTAGGATATCTTTGATTAGAAAACCTTTGTCAGCTAAGACAAGGTCTCCAGGAACTAACTGCTTTAAAAGTCCACTTTTTAATGTAATTACTTTGTCAGACGTAGAACCTGGAAATAAGGTACTAACAAATGTAACTACGCCATTAGGTGATATTCCTATAAGAACTTTCCAAGTATTTCTATGCTTGTAACTACTAAACGTATCTCTTTGAACGTTCATAGATTGTCGGGGCACTGAAGTGAAAATGTCTGTACATTCTATTATGATACGACAATTTAAAAAAGGTTTAAAAGTGTTGGGTAAACAAGTTTAATTTTTCTGTCTAGAAGATATTTTGCTCATACATTTTAAGAATAGTATATTATGTAAAACATTAATCCAAGTTATGGTAATATTCGTAATTGTACTACTACTGCAATTAAATCTAGTAGCCAAATCAAAATGTGGGAAGTTATGTCTTAATTTCATAAGAGTTATGAGAAGTTGATCTTGTTTACTTATACTCTCAACTGTCCATCGGAAGTGGTAATGAATTTCCAAGTTTTTTAATAAATTATACAGAGCCATAAAAATGTCATTTGAAAGCAAACCCGTGTAAGAATGTAACAGTTCATTGTTTTGACTTACGTTCTCATAATTAAATGAAATACCTAAATTATTTAATTTTAATTGCATAGCTTTGTTTTCCTTTCTTAGAAAATAGTTCTCAGATTCATGAATAATTGATGTTGTGTTTGAAGTATTAACTGATTGGGTGCTAAAAATATAAAATACAAGTTATTACAGTACTTATAGCAGTAAAAGCAATAAACTATTTATATTTACCAAATAATTGATTTAGATGACAAATCTAATGGATCTTCTTCATAACTAATTACAGCATTTGCATTACACTCATTAACAACTAAATGATCATCAGGTTCATCAGATAAGGGTTCCATTTGATTTACTTGTTTTGATGGTTGTTTTCTACTCTTTTTTTCTGGGGGCCTATTCTTGAAATCGTGATAAACTTTGTCGAATGCGATAAAACTTTTATCGCACGAAAATAAATATTTGGTATTCTTGAAAAGATCTATGACTTTAGTCGAATGAAAAACATTCGACTATTTATCTACTGGGTAAAAGTCAGTGATAAACTTTAGTCGCATGATAATGTATGAAAATTTTGATATCAATTTTTTAATCAGCCAATAATACGTCTTGATTGATAATATTGATGAATTTTCGAATCGATTTTTAAGTCAAGAAATAATAATAAAAAATTTCAAGTATAGTTTTTACTTTTGGAGGATAGGTATAATATGGCGAATTTTGATGAAATGGCGTTGTTCCTTATTAATAATATTGGAGAACAGGAAAATGCAGTAGGAAATGTAAGAAACGGAATTTAAAAAGATGTAATGGATCCTTTCATAATGTCGGATCTACTTTTTATTAAAAACTTTAGATTAACTAAAAATCTTGTAAAATATTTAATTGCATTGTTAAAACCATACATAGAAATAAAGAGTCGCTCTTCATCTATCAATTTACAAACAAAGGTACCTATCTGACTAAATTGTAACATTTTCTGTAATAGCTACAAATGCATATAGGTACCTAATTTAAATATTTATTATTTCCGTAAGGTTTTGGTTGCATTAAATTTTTTTGGAACTGGCTCTTACCAATTGCCAGTAAGCAATAGTCATTTTATAGCGATGTCACAATCATTAGTTTCTCGTTGTGTAAAAGAGGTTGTTTTAGCACTTAATCATCCAAATGTTTTCAAGTCTTGGGTAAAATTCCCAAGCAATATGCATGAGCTAACTGTAGTTCGCAATGAGTAATACAATTATTTTAACATTATTTAGGAAATATCTTATTAATTTTAGAAATTATTTTACAGATTTTATAGGAAAACTGGATTTCCCGGTGTAATAGGTTGTTTGGATTGTACACATGTAGCAATTGTACCACCTTCAAAAAATCTTAATTTACAGGAAAACCAATACCCTGAGTATATTTATGTTAACCGCAAGGGTTATCATTCCATTAATGTTCAGCTAGTAAATATGAATATTCTAATAACTATAGTACAATGTAGTACCCATTATAAGTATAGATATATAGGTACTTACATAGTTTACAATTTCAAAATGGTTAATGCATTGGATTGTCACAATATCACATAACCAGTAATAAATTAAGATATAAATTAAGTATTTTTTTTTTTTTTAAAAAGATTGGTATCTATTACAAAATAAAAATTTCAGTGGGACCCATTTTCTTATGATTTGTCTCTAATTATTGTGAGGTAAAATCTACCTACACATTTTACTAACTCATAATCAATATAACCATAATAATCTAAGATATGTAGTACCTACCTATATTATGTAAGTTATAATATTTATAACACAGAACGAGTTCAACTTATTCGGTGGTACCTAATCATCTTATATCAATATTGTATAGTTCTATGATTCTTAACATGGTTTTGTTTAAATTTTAAAACTATAGGTTTGCTATTCACAGTTGAAAATATTAAATGTAAATGCATTTTTCCCAGGAAGTACCCATGACACTCCTGTCTGGAACAATAGCAATATTTCAACAATGCTCAAAGTACTACATAATCGCAATTTTAATGATTTTTTTTTCATTAGGTATAATTAAATTATCTATATATTTTATAAATAAGATATAATGTTATACCCCTATTAGTATTTTACATAAATCAATATGTGCCTGCAACTTACTATTGATGTAGGAGATTCTGGTTATCCGTTCCGACAATGGTTACTTACACCAATAAATGCATCCTACTAATCAATCTGAGGAAAATTATAACAAAAGACAAATGTCTGTAAGGAGTTTCATTGAACGATGTAATGGTGTTTAAAAATGCGATTTAGGTATTAATACCATATAAAATACAAATATATACCTATATAATATATTTGCTGTATTATTATTTTTGAACGTATAAAATATACATTTTATTTAGGTGCCTATTGAAGGACAGAACATAACATCATAAGCCTGAAAAAGCATCTGTTATCATAAATGCTTGTGTTGTTTTGCATAACATGTGTATTGTGCATAATATATGTTCCAGACATATAGATGAAGAATTTGATAAAGGGATTGAGATGGGTGTTTTTTGATAAAAAAAAAAAAACGGATGATACCGTTACGTATATGGACAGATAATATATACACGTATTCGGGGACAAACGGTAGACAAAAAAACGCGAATCCGAAAAGTTCGGGACGATAAAGGAAATCAGCGAGTTAGGAATCGCATTTTTTCTTCCCGGCGTCGAAAGTTCGGAGAACTAATTATATTATAATATATATTTTATATTAGTATATAGTATTAGTAGGTACTATAATCAAAATATCGGTTTTTAAAATTTTTTTTAACAGCTTATAAAATGTATAAAATGCACATATCAAAAATCGGCTCCATCAGCCGCTAGACATTTTTATTTTTTATATATATTTTTTTATTTCATCTTTCTACGATATTCTCAAGTTGATAAAAATGAAAAATGAGTAAACATATTTTTTTTTTAATAAATATCGTGATTACACGACAATTAAAAATGGTACTGACAGAGGTCTATTTTTAAATTACT
Source organism: Pemphigus obesinymphae (assembly GCA_025469235.1). Taxonomy (NCBI): domain Eukaryota; kingdom Metazoa; phylum Arthropoda; class Insecta; order Hemiptera; family Aphididae; genus Pemphigus; species Pemphigus obesinymphae. Next base: position 68,918 of record JAIPRL010001859.1, read on the forward strand.
TTTAAAATTTGTTTAAATACTTTTAATTTGTTGTTTGGTTTTCATTTTTCTTCAAATTTACACCAATACACAACCCCTTAAAAATCGGGTATGTGGCGTTCTCATAACACGACCAAAATATGCAAGCCCCATAAAATGCCTAATCGTTACTCCTTAGAACTCGGTCAGCTGTAGTCTCACACATGCTTTTTAAGGGGTTTTGTATACTCAGGTGTAAATTTGAAGAAAAATGAAAGACTTAAGAAAGATGAAAATCTGATGACTGAAAAACATTTAAATATATTTCAGAAGTAATTAAAAAATAGTCCTATACCAGCAACATATTTTTATTGTGAAGTATTAATGAAAAAACTAGACAAAAAGTGTTTGGAGTGATGCACATTTCTGAGAAACGAGAAACTGAGTAATTTTAGTATTTGATGACCTCTATAAAAATTTAATTACCATAAAATAATCTAAATTTTTACATGGGCGATTTTTGTTAAAATTATTCGAAGTCGATTTATAAGACTTTGAATTTCCCAGAGTTGTTTATTTTTAAAAGTCTTTTATAATTTTATTATAAATCGCCAATGTAAAAATTTAGATGATCGTATGATCTTGAATTTTTTATTGAGGTTATTGTACCTATGCTAAAATAATTCAGTTCACTAGAAACGTGCATCTCCCAAAACATGTTCCATATGCGCAAATACGGTAATGTATAAAAAAAATTTTTTAGTTATAATTTTATTCGTGTTATATAATAATCTAAAAAATTTCCCCCAGTTGAGAGATTTTGGATAGGGGGTCCTCCTTCACAGATTACTTTTTCTCTAATATGTCCCGGAACGCCGATCTCTTAACTAAGCCCAGAATCCGTCTTTATTTGTTTTTTCCAATTCAACCACTGTTTGAGAGTTTCATTGTTACAATTTACCTACGTAAAAATTTTTTTTATACTTTTTCAATAATATTTATATTAAGTATATTATTATTATTATTATTGTAATTAAGACTCGTATGATCCATGAAGTGTACACCTACATTTATATGCATAAAAATTATACTTGAAAATTATATAAAAAGTACTGAAAAATGGTCAACAAATAAAGTTTGTATATTTCAACCATGTATGCCTATAGTACTATAATAAATAATTATTGTAAAATTTCAAGTTTCTGGCATATAATCAATAACAATTTTCGGTGAGTTTCCTTTACACTCAAGAAAACTACTGGAAAAATTAAAAAATTACCTATTTAAAGTACCAACTAGAATGAAAATTCCATCAAATAACCTCTTGGCTCCAAAGCCATTGAACCTCGAATCATATTTATCTAAACGTAGTATTCGATTTTGTTGTAATTTTACTCGGAGATTGATCGGACACATTGATACACACCCCGTTTGTTAAAGATACTTTGCATTCGTGTTCCGGGTAACACCAGGTTACAGAGTTTTTTTTGCATACCTATATGAGTCGGACCAATTTCGCAAAAAACGCCCTACCAAGGTCACAGTAGTAATCTTTCTTGTAAATAATGTTGTTAGGTACCTATATTATACAATTTTTACCTACCTAATACTGCTATAGGTAACTATATTTATTAATTATGTTATATTTCTTAATATATAATAGGTAGGTAGGTATAGGTACTGTATTAAAAAAAAGCCGAATGGCCTTAATTCATATAAATAAATTAATTAATTAAATAAAACGCTTATATCTACTCGATTCCTTCTATCCAAAAAAATGCTGACAGAAAAATAACACGATAATTATTGTGTTATTTTCAATAATTGTACCTATTGTAAAATTCTTCTTTCCGCTAGGTTAGGTTTAGGTTAGGTTAGGAATGATTTTCGACCGAAACGGGAAAAATTTACATTTAGGACCTACTTCCTTTTTTTTTTTTTTCGGAATAGCCCAGGACGTACACTCGCAAAATTTTTCACCAACATACCATAAATTGCCGAGGAACGCTTGGAACAGTGGTACATGTTTACAAAAATAAATTATACGCTGTGTCTAGAAACCCGGACGTCCGTATTTTGTATGTGTACACGGACGTGATTAACAATGCGTACCCGAACGTCCGTGTTATCAATGCAGATCCGGACACAGAAAACGTATTATGTAATATGTCCGGACCACGATTTTAGATATTATAATATTTAAATCCATGGTCCGGACGCCTCAAGGTTTATAGATTATAAATGTGGACTCCTAGTACTAGTTATATTCTTATTCTATGGCCTAGTATCACAGAATATTCTGTGCTAGTACCTATGGTATATAATGTAATTCGTATACTGTAAAAATAATTAGTATGTGTGCTCCAAAAATATTATAACTGCCCA